>UYWX01020348.1:0-23574 GCA_900622495.1 Hydatigera taeniaeformis | reverse complement strand
ACTCGAATCGATAAAGGAGATGTTAAAGAAGCCTGCGAGGTAAGAGCTGAACAAGTTTGATGTTTAACTCATAATGCGCGGCAAGGCTCAACTCCGCATCTGGGATAACAAGGCTTATCATCAAGCAATATTAAACAAAAAAATTTAATTAAGGCTTGCGAACTTGTCCTCAAGAACACACAAAATAAGAGGTATCAAATTTTGGGTCACAATTTTCAATGACTTAGTTGAGCAGCAACAGTGTAATGTCTTATTCACCTTTGGATCAAGGCGACGCACATTCGCCATTTTTCCGCCTTGGATTCATCTATTCAACGGAGTTGAATACATGAATTCAAAGAGACGGAGAAACATCGTACTTTGGCTTGGCCCGAAGGCCAGCCAACGCGTACAAGGGTAAGCCGGATACCAAAGTAATCAGTGTTCACATGAAACAAGTGTCACATCTCGTCTCTCTTCTTTTGCGCGGCGACCTCGGCGCTTTCTCAATACCCTTCCACCGCCAACCATAACATATTCGTTGATACTAGGAAACACCAACGAGCCAGCCACTCTGGCCATCCACTGTCGCGACACTGAGGGACTGCACTTGACCTTCTCAAAAGTTATAACTACATCTAAAGTTACACCCAGTCTGGCAACAAGAATGGTTGCGGGGACTTTATACTGATGTTAATCGTGTTCAGGGCCAGAAAATGGTATGCTGGTCGAGAAAAGATACTTAAGAGAGGAGATGGGACCAAACAGAGACCTAGGTGAAAGAGACTTTAGCGTAATGCCATAGTTGCGGTCTATAGGCGCATGCTAAGAAGGATTTCAAAAGAATACTTTCCAGTTGGTTCACAGCGGTTTTGCTACAATTGTTAATGGCTTACCTGTATGGAATGGGAATAGAATGAAGCTAATGGAAGGCATCGTTATCAGCTCTTTCATTGTGAAAAATGTAGGGATTTTATTTGCTTGAAGTACATGTGCTTCCTTTGTACCACAGAAGTAAATAACGAATGGAGGACAACAAAATGGAAGGCGCAAGAAGGTCGGATTTGCTAATCGCTACCATTAGCGTAGATGCATGGTTTTTGGCTAAAAATTGCTGCAAAATAACGGCCCTGCGAACGCTAAAACACAGTGTCAAAGCAAAGACATTAACGGATTGATTCTGATTAAATAACTAAACCAGTTTTTAATGCTTGTTTACCAAATACAGTCGCCATACCAAATTTTCAAAGCATTGCTTTATTTACGGCCCAAATTAACACCTTGACAATGGCGCAGAATGTTTTTATTCGACTGTCTGATAGTGTGGTGGTGAGTTTAGCTTCCATGCTAAACCAATACCTAAATTATTCGCCACACACAAATACTCAGTCAAAGCCCAAGACATTCTCGGTCAAATAAAAGTTTCCAAAAGGGTTCGGAAAGGTGTTTCGAGAGGAAGAGAAAAAATAATACCATGGGCAGCCTAAGCAGGCGAAGGCAAAGCGAATGCCCAAAGCAGTCGCTAAGCATGAGGTGACCACATCTACCATCGTCTAATGCAAAGCTCTAATACATTATTTCCGGAAATATTTAGCGCGAGAGTAACCCTAACGAGGCTTTCATACGGCTTACTATTTGTGACACTAGTAAAGTCTGAGTAACCGAAAATGGTAGTTTATTTAGTCGCTTTATTTGTAGCGTCCCGAGACTTCATAGGGTGGGAGAGGGCATAAGTGAGGTTGAATACATGTATCCCGAAGACGACAGGGCAAATGGGCCTGAGCATGACCCAAAAACCAGTCCACATGTACAAGGACCAAACATATACTATAGTGACCGTCAAACGCAGGTAGTCACATAAACAAAGCAATACACTATTTAAAAGGATTTGGAGCTAACAATACTAAGAAAAAACAAAAAACCTCTATTTGACTAATGCTTTTTAACAAAATTTCCATGGAGAGGAACTGCTTTCTATTACTTAAGCTGCAGTCGCCCTGTTATAAATATTAGTCTTTTAACAGAATTATAATGCTTTTTCGATTCAATGCATTTCAACCGTAAATATCATTGGATTTGTCCTTTTGGTACTTGAAAAACTCGAGGTCATACGGGGTGCTTTCGGTCATCCTTGGGTTGTTCATAATGAAAGATGATGCAAGTGATCAATCCATATCCTTTGCTACGGGTGGCTTTGACCATATTATACGTATGTGGCAGCCAAGTACTGGAAGATATATTCAGGGATTCGACCATAATGATTCTCAAGTATGTTGGTACGGTTTTTTGCTGCTATTTTATGTAATATACGCGATTCCACTTTTAGTGCTTACTGTTGCAGTTTCATTCCTTCTCCTTCTGAAAATAGATTTTTGCACTTTTTATACATTTTGTATGTTGCTTGACTAATTCTCCGTCTTAGGTGAATTCATTGGCGTTCACGTATGATGGTCATTATTTGGCAGCGGCCGGGTTTAAAAAAATTCGAATTTACGATGTATTCGGTGGTGCGACTCCCTTAACTGTTCTCACGGAATTTTCAAAAAATGTAAATGCTATTGGTCACGATGCGAGGGGAAGATGGACCTACGCGGGAGGCGAAGACAAAGTTGCGAAAATATTCGATTGGCGAAGTTCTAACCATAGTGCGCAGTCTGCCTCCGGAACATGTTACGTTAGCATTTAGTCCGCTAATATTTTAATTATGTTTATCAGCGTTTAGGCATTTACGCGTACCTACTTCATGTGTTTCGTTTTTTCCCACCCTCCTTCCTCTTCATCCTTTCACGTCGCTTCTGTTTTCATTAGAGTTCATCAAGCATAAACTCAATGGTTCTCCATCCAAACCAAATCGAAATACTCTTCAGCAATGACAAGGGAGAAATCTATGCTTGGGATTTGCGAAATGGGCAAGTCAGTGTCATATGTCCCGACCTGCGTGCTGGACCAATCCATTCAATTTCGATCAGCGCTGAGGGCACATCCTTGGCTGCGGTAAACGCTTCTGGCTCTGTCATTGTTTGGTCACTTGCTGGCAACATGGTTTTTAAACCCAGTGAAAAGGTGCGATTGTCTCCAAAAGTCCGGTATATGTCATGGCTTCGTCTCCAACTCGTCAATACTTCGACATTCGTTTTAGCACAACTCGAAAATACACAGCTCTTATGCACTAAAGTGTGAGTTTTCGCCAGACAGTACTCTCCTTGCTACCTGTGGCGCCGACGGGAAAGTGAACTTAGTGCGGACGGCCGATTGCAGTGTGACCAGTGTTTTGCGACCCAGCGAGGATCGCTACTGGGCGTGGGATTGCGCCTTCTCTGCAGATTCGCGCTATCTTATTTCTGCACATTCTGATGGTATTGCACGGCTCTGGAACCTCGAGGATTCCCAACAACGAGGGCAATTCCTAGGTGGCACTACCACGGAACCTCGACTGGAGTATAAAGGGCATCAACGAGCCATCACCTGCATCGCCTTTCGTGATCAATCTCTTGCTGGCTCTACTGTCTAGCGTCTCTTGCCCATCGGGCCTCCACTTGTAGATACAGCCAACCTTTCCCTCCGCACTCACTTGTATTTTGAGCTCGAGAGATTTCAACATTTTGGGTAACACGTCTCCGAGCACATGTGCTATTACGGTCGATAATTTCATACTTGATGGAAGGCGGTACAATAAATGCCCGCCCCAATGCAAGATCCTGTAAATCTACCCTGTATATGGTGCGCTGGCTAACTTCGACGTTGCATGGTGGGGGAATTAGGCGCTCCCTTCTCCACGAGGGATTTATAGGTAGCGTTATCTACTAGATTGTGATTTTCAAGGCTAGTTCTACGAGCAAGACATGACCTTCGCTTTAATTGTCCTATTATGGGCAGTAACTTAAGTCAAGTGTAGATCGAGGTACTTTCCACGATTTTCAGTTGCATTCCAAAGGGAGTTGGCACCGGGAAATGATGTATTTTTATAATTCTCTGAGTAGGGTTGTGTATCCCAGTTGGGGCCTGCATGTAAGACCCCTTGTGGTAGATTACGGTCCACAATTAAATTTGTAATGGATTGAAATCTCGTTTCACGTACAGAAGCCAGATACAAATGTCGTGAATAAAATCAACTCGTATCATTTTGATTAGTAAAAGTTGTACAAATTGAACAAAATACAATGTGATGAATTCCTCAAAATAATAAGGGGGAACAAGGTCCTTCGGTAAATGATGCAAATGGGCACAATTTAAGAGGGGGAGCTGAATTAAAGTCACAAAGTTAACTCTATGCGTCGGGGGAGAGGCGCTTGGTTTCTATATCCCAGTTTACAGACAGGTGGGGCGAACGCTCGGAAGGTTGGAAGCAAACCATATTACCTTGCTCCTCTTCTGATACCAGTGGCAATCCATCACTGGTCTCGAACGCAGGATTGTCTACCCATCAAAAATAGATGAGACCTCTTTCGTTTGCATATATCCGGTCGGATAGATTAAGAGGAAAATCTTTACGTGGTCAGCTGCCCAAGGATGACTTCAAGCAGTAATTATCATAGCGTGGATGCAAGATGTGAAGATGTGACACATGTGATTGACAACCCACTCCCCACCGGTACTTTTTTCAGAAAAATAGGAGTTCTGCTTCAGAATGTTCATATTGCCCAATTGAATAGTTGGAAGAATAGTCATCACAAACCAATGTCATCATAATGATAGGGAATAGGTTTGCCAATCTTGAATAAATGTAATAATCAATTTCGGTACGGAGTATTGATTTATCGTTAGCACATTCATTTCAGTGTTAACTTCGAAAGTGTTTCATAAAAAACGAGTTGTGTGCATGAATTAGTTTGAGAGAGCCACTGCGTAAGGCGCAAACGACTGAGGTGACAGGAGCGGAAATAAACACTCGCACACGAAACCAATGCTGCATTACGTTGAATAACAGCAACGGCAAAAAACCATTAGGTGGGGAAAAGTGGAAGTATGGGGCTATCACCATAAGCAAACACCCAAATCATGCTTTTAAAGAAAAGTTTGCATATTCGCTCCCTACTATCACTCATTTTCGTGAAGATCGAAACACAAAATACATCGATAACACCAGTCATTTGCACTGGAGTTTGATCCTACACAAGCAAAAAACAGGTGTTGTAACTGTTCAGAGAGATCCATCACAGAATTAATGAAAGGTGAAAAGCGCTAGGCATTTGGACGGCATGAACCAGTTCTAAATACGAATCGACAATACTGTCTAAATAGTCCTCGGGGAATGAAAGATAAAGCCAAAAGACAAAATATGCCTTGATACGTACAGTCGCAAAAAACGTGAACAATAGTAGCAACGAAGTCCTGAAACCTTTAAGAATAGAGCTCCAATATCCGCAATTATGGGGCATAATCTGAGCATGGGATCACAAATGAAAAATTTTAATATGAATTACAATGATAACACTTGACAAATACAAATAATATTTATAAGAAGAATGGTGCGAAAACTCGATGTTCATCTATTCGATGTATTTGTGATTAGGATTTACTGCTGCGAATCCGACAGTCGGCCTTAATAGAATGATGTTTCCCCTAACGAAAGTTGAAAATAATCGAGTTGGAACGTGGCCTGGATAACTAGAATTGAGCCGCGACAATCATATGGTAGCTTGATTTGTTGTTGTTTCTGTGGGTAACTCACTTAAATAACAAGGAACGTAAAAGAGACGTGCATAAAATGAACAGCAGAAAATATTTAGCAAGATGGTGACAATAACAAATATACCTGACTTCTCCACAATTAATAACAATTAGGTCCCACTAAAGTGGGAAGCACAATGGTGCAGTAGATGCCAACAAAAGGGGTTCCATTGGTAGCAATGAACTGTTGAAGCAGTAATATAAATCGAGCAGGGAGATTGAAAGTGTGTGAAAACCTCAACAACGCCAATAATGCCCCAAGAACAACACTTCGCTACAACCCAGGTATTATCAGAGGAAATGAGAAGCTAAACTTGACGCCAAAACTTAGACAGTAGAGGAAATTATTTAGTATAGGTGACCTTGGCTCAGCGCTTGGTGGACGGAAGTGAACGCAAACATTGAAATCCAACCTACAGCCCTAAGCAGCGCTGGGAAGGTGTGAAATTAAGAGTAAACAAGATCCATGAAGGGCAATAATGAAGAGCTTCAGAACTAAGACAGGAGGGGTACACACAACTTACCATTTCCAAGCCAGGTGGTACCACGAGAGGGCAAAATACCCCCAGATAACCATGGTGCCACAGGCGCAGACCTACTTAAAAGGGGAGCGACATCATCATTGTCATCGTATTCGGCATCAAAATCGCCTAAGACAGTATCTGAATTATCCAGAGGAGCCGAATGTGCAGCCTCTGCAAACTCAGTGGAGGAGCTAATGGTAGCTAAGTGCTGAGCATTCGGAAGATCGGCAATACCCTCGGTCGCTCCACCTTCGTAATCCCCATCTTCCTCATCAGCACGATTATCTTCATTGTCGGTTTCAGGATCATCATGGTTGCGATGAATACGATATTTACATACCGGGCAGGAGCCTTGTCGGCGAAGAAGCCAGCGATCAACACACCTGCTATGATAGGCTAAAAATAAATTACGAAGCGTCGAAAAGGGAGTTCTCGAGCCAAAACAAATCTTTTTTCTTGAACCGCAAATTATGGCTAATGATAGAGCAATAATCTGGGGAGAAAACTGCTGATCAAAATCGACCGTTAGTCGTAAATGTACATAAAATAAACCTCATGACAGAACTAAAAAACTCCCTTAGCTGAACATAAGACACTGAGGTTGGCCCCAAAAAATACCTACCATGATGACAAGGCAATACTCTTAATTTGTCGCCCATGGCATAGTCTTCCAAACAAATGGCACACGTTTCATAGAGGTTTCGATAATCTAAAGGAAGAAAAAAAATTTAGATATTAAAGTCAGTTGGAGTACCAGAGCACTGTAGCAAAGAAATGACCAAATGAACTAACCATCCGAGAAACGAATTTCTGGGAGCTTATTAAGGATTTCCCGACTAAGCCTATTCTTTGACTGACGAATGCAGGTTCGGAAAACGCGCACAGCCAAGGAAATTATGATAGCCAGAAATGCCAAAGAAAGAGCGATCAACAAGGGGACTAAGTAATATTCTATCGCTGATCCCCGATTGGGCTTCATCCGTGCCCTAAATCTAAACAAATTTGACGTAAGAGCAACTAATGCAACTTGAAATTGAACACAGAGGAAATTACTACCCCGAATCATAGAGATAGTGAGTGCGTATCGCCTCACCCGATGTACGACCGATCATGATAGAAGGAATAGTGATTTTAAGCTCTGAAAGAATACGGACTAAAGGAGACCTACTTTCATCCGATCCCATTGGAAAGACGTAATCACTTTCAACATTAACTATTATAGCACCAAAAAACTTCGCATTCTGTACAGCCGAAACCTTTTCTGCAAATGTACAATTACCACGGTCGACTAAAGCAAAAAAGACATCTGTTTCATTGGGAGGTGATTGCACAGCTGAACATGCAAGAGCAGGGTTGCTAGTCGAAATTTTGCCCTTTAAAAATAATGAAGAGAACATAGCCATACCAGGGGCGATTCGTCAGTTATCGGAGCACCAAATGTGGCTTCCGCATCATCCATCTCAATCGTTACGTTTATCTGAGGAGAAATCTAGACCAAGATAAACCAAATCAGTTGGATACCAAAATAAGAGTAGCCGACGCTATCGAAATCATACCAAATATAACTGCGATAAACAGAGACATCGACTCAACTACACATTCGACGAGTAAGCAGATGAGCCAATCAAACCTCCAAATTTAGCGATTTGAATGGTATGTGTGCATAATAAATGATTATAACATCAAACCTTAAACATCAAATTGCAAAACACACGAAGTTTAAAAAGCATTTTTATTATTAAAATTAATCATTTATTACTTTTGCAAAGTTAGCTTTAAAGATCAACAAAAGCTTAAATTTTACACCAAGTTTGATTTTAGATGTACAATAAAATTTAAATTGCAAAAACATTTAAAAAGTGCATTTTTCGTTTTGTAGACATAATTTGACAAACCCGTTAAATGAAATGTTTGTTGCGTCGGGCGACCTTTTTGCGCGGTGTCTAAATGCTTTAGCGCAGGGTGAGCTGTCTTGATTTGCCTTTGTCCTGAGGTCCATTCTTTGAGCCGCTTTTCATGCTTGTAAAATATGGCGACTTCGCTGTCTCTACATATTGAACAAATAAAGTTTGATACATTTTTACTTCCAAGATGGATCGAGACGAATTGTACAATCCTCGAAAACATAATTTACATTCAAGAATTGTATCTCGTTGCTAGCATTTTTGATGTTAGCATACCATGGAAGCTTAAGGCTAGGCGAGTGTGTCAAGTTTTGTGACAATGATCGTCAACTTACGAACACATTATGGCACAGTTCATCCTCAATCTTTTTCTTTACATACGAAAATATTCCACTGGAACCAAAACGATTCCTTCACTGTAGCGTATGCATACCTATTGCTTTTGAATTTATATCTCTGACGCATCCCCAGATACGGCGATGTTTTGTGCTTTTGCCAAAATTTTTTGACCTTAACTTACATCGTTTGTGCTATTTGCCTGCTAATACTTTTGAATCTGTCGATTCTTTGATTGCTCAAGAAGCCATATATTTCTTCTGTTTACATTTTAGCTCGTAATTCTTCGACTTGCCTCGACCATAATGGTTAAGCGACCCTCAAAAAAGGTCCATCTGGACCCAAATGATCCTAAAATAACCAGCATTAAAGGTAATTTATCTACGGGAGTATTTTTTTCCATTTCATCTGTAACTAAATATTAGAATTCTTTTAGAGTCCTCCTTGACAGCTGGACCATGTCCAATCTGTGGAACTGTGATGGCCACTCGTCACGGAATGCGTCGTCATTTTAAAATTATGCATAAACGTAATAACGTGCTTAAATTCGTTTGTGTTTGTTCGTTAAAAAAACATTTCTTTGCTTTCTAGAAGCTGAGGCTTCTGCCTGCAAAATTTGTGGCAGAAAATTTCTTACTACTTTCGCTATACAACGACATATGCGACGAGTACATCCTGATGAAATGAATGATACACCACCATTCCGAAATGTGGACGGTGACAATCCTACTGGTTGTCCTTTTTGTTTCAAGAGCTTTAGTGGTAAACAAAGTCTTGATCGTCATCTGAGGATTGTGCACCAGCGTAAGTATCTTTAAGTTGATTTTATTAATAATTATAAAAGTGGCATTTATGTTATTACTATTTTCAGATGTTGAAATCGGAATATGCCCCATTTGTGACAAAACATTTTCCAACAAGTTTGCAATGAAACGCCATCACGAAAATGTTCATGCAGGTACAATTAGGCGTTACCGCAAAATCAAGCATTTACAACTTTTATTAGATAGAATTCGTGCTCGTCCTGCCGAGAACCTAAATGCAGCTCTATAACTGTGATAAGTTTCATGGTGCCATGTAAGCACATGTATCGTGAGCTGTGTCGCAGGCTTAACTGCAATTAGTCTCACATTGTTGTGTTCGTAGAATTTATGATATTGGCTTAATGTTAATACAGGCAGATCTGTGGCAAAAGCAGCTCCACTTGATGTTGCATTTCTACATATTTCCTTGCTCACATTTTCCTCAAATTCTTTATTCCAGCTACCCGTCACATTTGCTCAAAATGCGATCTCAGCTTCCCATCTAAATTTGCGCTCATGGGACACAATCTCTCCTCCCATAACAGTGAGTTCCGCAAAGTGCATTAATGTCTACTTCCCATTCACATCACCTAACACCCACTGGCAACCACCCTCCTTGCCAATAACAACGCTTCCGCTGTTGAAGAAAATCACTGGGCACCTTCTCGAGCTGATCAAGCTTTCTCGAATTTCTATTGATTGGAACTGCTCAAGTACTCACACCTCCATTTGGATAGATCAGCTGCCAATCCTGCACCTCTATTTCTCATGTTGCACTACTGCGGATGGCCGTCAAGAACTTCCATTTTTTTTAGCCTCCAAGATTTTCGCATGTTCCCACTGTAGCCGATGCTTCCTAGACGCAAGCGAACGCAATCGTCACGTTACCCAAGATCACGCACTAAGTAAGTGACTGACTTGTAGATGTGTGGAGCAACAACCTACAGCACAACTGACGAACTAGATAGGCTTTTGCGAGCAACTTATGTCACATTTTTCAACTTTCCAGACTCCAATTCAGCCAGTTTCCAGGACGACTCTACCGAATTGTCGAACTCAGGGGTGAGCAAATTTGATCAACTCCCTGGCAGCAGTGCCTACTGGGGGATGCATGATTTTGAAGCTGCTAACTTCGTACTTTTTTAGGGCGGATTAACCAATCAATCTCCCTGAGAGAGACTTCATGTAAAATAAGGTCAATTTATGTACAAACTTATACATTTTTACTAATAGAACGTTGTTTCTGTATGAACAGGTCTTGCTTTTGACGGCATATCACGGGTGTGCTGAGTCCGGCAAAAATTTGTCGCATCCCGATGAGCTCTTTGACTACACCGTCGAACATACATTCGACAAACGCAGCACTCACGGGGTACTTTAAAACAAAAAAGGTGATTGTTAACGTCACCACTGATGATCTCCCGGCGTCTGGGTATGATTTAGCGTATAGGATAGTGATAACGAGTATGAAAATAGGCAACGAAAACGATATTCTGAAAGGGCGCACAGAGTTAAAGGGTACAGCCCAAATCAATACCAGTACAGCGTTTTCACTGAAAGATGACCAATTTCATTCGAAGGATTCTTGACTCTTTCGGACTGTCTGTCCTACTCGTCGTTTGAACTCCTCATAATCATCTCTAAACATCTTCTAAAAAGATCACATTAGGTAATGCAAATTACAGCTGCATCCACATTCGCTGGACTATCAGGATTGGGTTCAGCAAGCATCGATATGACGGACATTATAATAGTTTCCACTGTGTGCACAGGAAGCCAGCGTTCCTCGGGTCTCTCATAGCCAAATCGATCTTCACCAGGTTCGTGAAGAATTGATATACATACGCTTCCAGAAGGAGAAATGTTAGGGTGCCACATATCCGTTAGGAACTGCATTTTCGGGGGATGATTTGGATAGTCTTGGGGAAATTCCAACGTAGCTTTGAACCAACCACCGTCACTATTTATTTAAATTACCATATCCATATATAACTTACTAAAGCGTGTCAGCGGGACCCATAATGAGAACTTGCCACTTGAATATGTTATCATCATCAATGAGACCGGCAGAAAAACCCTCTGTACCACTTTTGTTCAGTTCTGAAAGGCCAATTTAAAAACGATATTCGCATTCATACACAAAAAATATTGCAATAAATCACAAGAATGGACCAGTTACCAGCTAATTGCTTTCGTAATAAAAGCGACGACGCAGAACTCGCCATGCCTAGAAGGGTATCAGGTACAGAAATGTTGCAGAGAGCGCTTTCGGAAAAAGTCATGTATATAAATATACAAAGGCACCTATATTATTTACAGATAACTCAAAAAATAACAGACCAGGCTTTAAAAATACTTCTTTTATCTTTATTTTTATTTATGTTGATTTATATATTTGTTTGCGTTGCAAACTGATTTTGCTAAAGTTCAAATTCTTCTCTTTTAGCTCCATTTTGCTTCTTCAAGAAATAATGCAGCACTTCTGCCATTTAGGTGTGCTCTAGCATCGAATCCACGGTAACAATTCTATTCTAGAATCCAACGAGAGCCCGGGTTTTAATGTAGCCTAAGGAAACCATGGTACCACTTTCAAACTGCCCACTTTTGTGATTTGACTTCAGTCTATTTGCTTTCATTACTTGTGCCATGCAATTATTATGCTCATGATAAAGAGGTGAGGGCTATAGGGACTGCACTGATGCGCACACCAGCTGAATGCCCATTGTGAAATAACCATTAAGTGTTTGAACTGGGGTTCAGTTTAAGAGAGAGGAGCTTAGCGTGCGATGCTCATTCCCTGGTGCACCTTTACTCCTTTTGATTTTACCCATTTAGAGGTGCTGTAAGTCATCGTCATGCATTGCTCTTTCTGTGAAGGCTGAGATGGAAATGGAGAAAAGTGAAGGGAAAAGGAGCCAGACTGATGTTTTGCATACTTTCAAACATACATTTTGGTGGAAAATAGTGCAAACGATCAGCACGAGACTGTAAAGTGAATCTGCAAATCTTGCAGTCCTTATTTGAGCTCATGTGCATCTCCCGACGCCCTAATTCACCATGAACTTTGAAAATTTAGTGGGGGAGTTTTGTCTTTAACCCGCGCAGAAATGCGTTTGTACACAATGTCGGACATTCTTTGCAACGTATCTTAACCGTTTGCGCGAAATGTATTGGTGTTTTACAAGGTAACAAGCTAACGAATGCAAAGTTAACCAAGAAATTGGCACGTGAGATAATTTACAGACACCAGTTATCACAAGTTAGGAGCGGAGCAAGCACGAGGATTTAGCTGTCGGGACATAGATCTGACCTACAAATTAATGGAGCAATGCGTTGATTCAGCAAAACTTTGTGGTAAAAATTGCAAAGAATTTCACCTGCTGACATAGCTGCTCTTCAGTTTAGCCAAGAAGTTTGTATTCGGATCCCGATCTTGAAGATTGATGTAGAAACGCTGCAGGCACTGGGTCACATCAACTATACGTTCAGGGTATGTGCCATTCGGTAAAGGTGCAGCCCTCAATATTTTCATTCCTAAGAGCCAAGCTCGGTTGAAACATTTTTCTCGACCACATTCAGAGATGCCAGGCAGATTCTCTGGTCCGATTTTAATATCAAAATGTTTAGGTCTAAAAGACATCAAAGAAAAGCGTGAAGTACACGATAGTCCCTATTGAGAAAGGGAAGGTTGCTCCTAACCGGAATTGGTCGGAGTCAAGTCTTTCAAATTTGGCAGGTAGTTTGAAGAATGGTTACTAACGTATCGTTTCGGTGTAAAAATCGATTAGTTAACTTACAAATCAGAAGCCTTTGTTATTCTAACTGATTCGATGTACTGATGCTCTTCTAGGTACCCTGCAAGGTCCCTTAAACGCGAATCAATCAGACCACCAAGGCGCCCTAATTCTTGGAAATTGTCTGCCACGAGCTCTAGTTTCAAAAAGTGCCTAAAATGGGAAAGAAGCGCCACATATGGTTTATTTGTTGTTATTAGTGCCCCAGCAAATTTTAGTGTCGGTTTTGCTTAGCTTTATGACTTAGTCTTGCTGCATTATGGTGCTGAAGGTGGAAGTGAGTAGATGATAAGGCGGGTGGAAATAGCACGTGCATATATTTGCCCTCCAACATTGATGAATAGGCTGTTGGATTACAAAACTCGATGTATGTTTAATCTACCTATAATCGTGACGAATGTCGTATGGTTCAAAGAGGTCTTCCCAAGTAGCTGAACCTTCAACGATTTTTTTCGTCAGATGGAAGCCTAAAGGCAGAACATTTAATGCAGAGCAAATGTCTGACAACTGTTTGCCCACCAAAAAATAAGGACTGATACAAGCATGTGAGGATTAGAGGAGGCATCTTAAATTTAAAAATGACATTCCTCCATTTTGATCCTTTTAAAGCAGACCTACCGCGATGCAATTCCTTCACTACAATGTCTCGACTAGAAGGTCTGACAGTATAAGCCGCGTTTTTATGAGGAAAAATTGGCGTTATAATTGGCATGATCTCATGTCCATTTTGTATATCGACCTGAAACATCAAACGGCGGAATTCATTGAAACTTAACTGCAACATTGGCAGCCCACAAAGGCTCTAACATATCTTTTCATCATAAATGTAGGAAAATTTTTATCACAATCATTCAGAGGTGTATAACAATAGGCTAGCTTTAATGGAGTAAAGGCAAACTCACCCTAGGATCCCACGAATATAGCCGCAATTTAGGAACCACAACAATAGGAGCGATCATAACGGGGCTGGGCCATACCCAATTTGAAAAATAAGCAAAAAATATCTTTACGAGCGTAGTAAGTCTAATTCTTGAATTTCGGTCAATCGAATTCCCTCCGCGCGGCAGAATTTGGATAAGGTTGAATGGTGTAACCGATTTCCAAGGTTGATTAGCAGCATATGAATGAGACAGCGGTCCTTCAACTGTCTCGTACCTATCTTCACCCACCTGAGCATTTATCGAAGGACTCAATAACCCATAATAGGGATAGTTCCCATTTGACTAAAAATGCATGAATTACCGTAGCTGACATTCGCAGATGCCCAAGCAAATAGTGTCGCTAGACTATTAAAGCATAACTGAAGAGGTAATACCTTCAAAAACCTCAAATAACTTACAAATCTAGTGGTATGCATGCATATGTATGCACAAAGTACAGCCCATGCCACACTGGCTGGGAACCCATACACATAATCAGAAATCAGCCGACGAGATGCCCATATTTTTATGACTTTAAGTAAATCCGTAAAGAGAGGAAAGCTGGGAACGAGATCACGAATCTTCTGAGAGAGATGAAGGCCTGACAATCCGTGGACAGAGTAATGATCGACATCGAGATAAAATAACTCCGGGTCCTCGTCGAAATTTAAAGGCGAAGGTACGTATGAAAACTTGTACCGACTCATAATTAAATCAACCTACAAATGCAAGTGCAAGGCTTAATATTTCTAATTTATTTAACAAAATATACTTTACAAAATTAGCCAAGCATTACCCACCGAGGTCCCACTAAACTTCATTTTAATCAACGGCACAAAAGTGTCTGTAATAACCAAAAGATCTTGGATGTTTTGATTGTTACGCAACACTTCTGCGAATGAGGTAAAAAAGTCCTCACGATATACGAAATTAGGGGTAATCAAAACTGCGTCGAGATCGCTTTTCTTGAAACTAACTCCCAAACTTGTGGACCCCTGAATTAGTACATCACAGGGTAACTTTGATGGTGACTTATCCAAAACTATATCCTAAACAAAATTAAATTTAGAGCATGGAATAACTACCCGCTTTTTCGACAACTCTAGTATCCATTTAGTCGCGATAGCCTTTAGCATTTGAATGTGTTTATTTCTAAAAATTAACAAATCGAAAAGCAAAACTTTTGTATGAGTGACTCCGTTGATTCAACAATATCTTGGTGAATTAGAAATTTTGCTAAACTTTCGTCCATTTTGACTAATAGATCGAAAAACCGTAACGAAATTAAAAACCAAAGCTGAAATGACCTTGGTGGTTGACCACTGATCAAGACCTCTAAAACAACAAGTCACAAACGTCATAACTACGTTTTTAAATGCGTTTATAAACATTCATTTTGTGCCAATTCATATTGTTTTCTAAGTAAATTTTGAACACTTAAACCGGATAAAGCTATTTGTGCTCCGCGAACATCCAGATATTCTGACAGCCCTCCAAATTGTTCCAAACGCCAAGTCGCCTCACAACCGTTATCGTGAGATCAATCGATGCGGTCAGACCTATGCACCAGCGCGCGCTACTAACACGTCAAGTACAGCCTTACGGAAGCTAAATATGCCAGAACTCGAACAACCCAACCCTCCCACATCTTACACGTACTGCCTGCCTCTAATCGACATGCCCGACTTAGCGAGCTTTCCAAAGATGTTACGGGGTGCACATAAAATACACTGGGACGATATCACGACTCTCCACCCCACCTCTCCCTCCTCGGACGTAAATAGAAACACCTATAGGACCACTCAACAGTAATATTGAAAGTATCACACCGCACAGAGCAATATTCATGAAGTAAACAGATATACACGACAATGTTTTACGCACTGCCTGAGCAAAAAATGTATCCAGATTTAAAAAATTCTCGTTTAGCGGTCATTGAATGATCGAGGAACAGACAAATTTATAGACACACAGAGGCACAAAAAGTATTAAAGCTTTTTACAACGGAGAATAGAGAATACCACCCAGATATAACGCCCAGGTGAATGTAACAATTGATCCCTCCAATGTCAACGAGTGACCGTCTCGCACACACCGGGCTAGCATTTTCATAGTTTCATCAAGCAAAAGCACAGGGAAAGATATCTTCAAAACCATCGCCCATTCGGCCAGACTGAGAGGGGATATTTGAAAAACATTCTACAATGAATAGACAAATGTATAGTCCTACTTTGGAACTGGAATCCACCTTCAGATAGTAAAAAATGACTATGTCAGTCCAGGTACTTGACAATTCAACGAACTTACTGCCAAGATAGGAACATTAAGGATGGTAAAGTGTTGAACTATGCTGAATGCAATTGCAATAAGGAGCCATATATTCCTCCACGGCGGCATCACGACAAGCGATTGATTTTCTGAAAGGCTTATTAAAAACAGCAGTTGACCTCCAACCCTATTTTATAGCACTTCAGCAGCATTATTTCAAGTAAAAATCAATACACAGATTAAAACATCTGAAAAAGCCATAGAGGGTTCAAATTGAAGGGCAAAATAAGGATCACAAACTGGCACTATACGCAATGATCATATGAATCGAGCGAAGAGATCTGTGGATAAAACACACCTGTTAAGAGCGTTCAACATTTCGATCACAACAAGAACAGAAAGTGCTAAAGTCATGGGTTTTGAGCTGGAGAAAACTGAACAGGGAACACCTTTGAAGTTAACTTCATCAACTGAGCATTTGAGGTGGTGAGTCTGAAAGAGGTAGAACTAGTAAGACTAAGGTCATTAGAATAAGCCTTATAAATGCACAATTACTCACCAGTTGATGGTAAGAAACGCGCGGACCAGCGGGATTGAATAGAAACCACCAAGCAGAAGCACCAACAGTTGCAGCACCGACATAACTACCGACGACGAGGTAGCGGAAGAAAAGCCATCCACTGATGAGAGGCTCCTTAGAGTTACGTGGAGGCCGTTCCATTATATCAACGTCAGGTGGATTGAAGCCTAGTGCTGTGGCCGGAAGTCCGTCAGTTACCAGATTTACCCATAGCAGTTGTACAGGGACCAAAGCCTCAGGAAGACCGAGGGCAGCAGTCAGGAAAATACAGACAACTAAAAATGGAAGAATGCAGGATCTTCTAGCCCATGGAAACTGATATTTCCACACAAGCAGTATCCCATGACCGACATACACAAAATGTGTTAGCTCAACAGATCATCACCAGTCTCAACAAGTCATGACGGAGGAACCTTGAAGCAGGAGCAAAGTCTTTAATTTTTGACAAATATACCAAGTTCAAGTTATTAAAACAGTTACAAACGGCAACCGAAAACAGAGCAGAGCATAAAACATTTGTTGTAAACATACCACCAGGCAAGACGAACGAATCATTTAGACTGGAAGAAGTTTCAGAAATACGTGAATCGAATGGCACCGATTATAAACGTTAATTATAATATAAGCTAAATAAAAATCATAAAACACGTAAATTCGACGACATTATCTGGTGAAACCAAATTAACAATGTTGGAAAGAATAGATTTCTTTGAGAATTTGGACCGATATGAAGCTTTAATAATGAAGTAGACGCATGGAAGTGTAAAAACGGGAAGTTTAGTGGTCCAAAAAATCAGAAAGCAAGGATCCCAAAAAGAACGATGACGAGAAGGCATGAGGTAATATAAACAAGCGACACTTATTTATATAATTCAAATAAAAACTTTAGGGTCATTCGAAGTCCGAATTCTATGTGCCTCGAAACCTGCACGAGTGGGATGCAATTCAGAGATACCAAAATAGCTTAAAAACTCGGGAGGAAACAGTCTTAATCGCGTACCTTCACCAATATTGGAGGAGATGAGGTAGCGGATGAATTGCTTCATGTTGTTGTAAATCGCACGACCCTCCTCAACGGCAGCCACAATAGTGGAGAAATTGTCATCAGCGAGAATCATTTCCGAAGCCAATTTGGCAACAGCCGTTCCACTGCCCATGGCAATACCAATCTCAGCTTTCCTCAGTGCGGGTGCATCATTTACTCCGTCACCAGTCTAGTAGCAAAAAGTTTACAAGGCATGAAATGAATTCAGTCTACTGTGGCCAGAATCCAGTATGGTGATCGCACCGAAAGTCTACCAGTAAAGTCGCACATGACAGGAAGGAAGAGGTTAGTTACAGGGTGGTTACCCAAGCACTTTATGAGGAAGGGTGAGTAGATAAATATGATGAATGCTACAGCAAGGACAAACACTGCAAGAGGTGAGGAAGTGTCACATGCATTTCAAGTTAGATCGTGATCGGAAAAAATGGAAAGTAAGGGATATCGGACATTATCGAGCCGATTGGTGGGAAGTAAGTACTTACCATAGCCGAGACTTCACCGTCAGCCTGAAGGAATGCCACAATTTTGCTCTTATGTGCCGGCTCAACGCGGGCAAAGAGCTTGGCCTTGCGAACGGCAGCTGCCATTTCCTTGGGGGTGAGATCGTCAAATTCACGTCCAGTAAAGGATTTCCCTTCAATCTCCTCATGCTCTTCAAATAGGCCAATCTTGCGGCATATGGATTCAGCAGTAGCCTTGTTATCACCGGTGATTACTATAACTCTTATGCCGGCACGTTTACATAATCTAATACTCTCCGCGACCTCAGACCGGGGAGGATCAAGCATTCCAACAACACCGATTAAAGTCATGTTTGTCTAAAAACCGAATGCTTCGGACACTCAGAGATGATACAGATGACAACATCTGCGTCATAATACTCAAGTCATATTTGACAGAAATAAATAACGAACAAACCTCATAGTCTCTGAATGCGGAAGTGTCATCCAATTTAAATTCGGAAATAGGTGGTGGTTCGTCAACAGTTGCAAGAGCCAAGCATCGCATAGTTTCTCGACCAGTGGCATAGGTAGCCAACTTAGAGAGAATTTCATTCTTCATTTCTACAGTTAAGGGGAGCGTATTGTTTGGACTTCGAATCTGGGTACAACGATCGAGAATGGACTCTGGAGCACCCTAAAAGAAGAGTATCATGTAAAAAAAATGCAGAAAACTAAATGAACACAAGACACTTTTCGGAAAAGGACTGATTTGATCAAACATCCACCACAATTCGCTAACGGCCTAAACATCCGAAAAACTTAGTGATTCCTCTTCTTCAACATAAAACTATCCCAACGATGACCCCATGAGTAGAGAACTCTTTGCTATGGTTAATTCAATGATCCACATTCACAAATTCGAAGAACTGAAGTTTAGCCAAAGAAATGAAACTGAAGTACCAGAGTAGTTCCACAACTCCACATAAGATACCGAAAATGGACACGAACGCTAGGAGACTGAGTGCCATGTTTCAGATCCTGTTATAAATGACAGAAGGAAGCACAAAGCTGAAGCCTTTGCTAACGGAAAATGTTCAACAAAATGGTGATAACCAAATTTTAAAAATGCGTGCCTTCAAGGAGCATAAAACCTCTCGTTACGGCCGAATCGTAGTTCAGAATGACAGTTTCGGATGTGGGTTTAACAAGAAACTGATTGACTTAAGCACCACCTACACTCATTTCCTTGTATTGAAAGTCAAGGAAGCTCACATTTATATTAGTCAGATGTTTGTTTGCGAACAGCATCGATCAATAAAAAAACTTACTAGGTAAGCAAACAAAACTAAACATGTGGAATAGAAAAGCACTTGAGTGACTAAGGGTGATTGGCATTCCGATGGACAAGGTGGAGTAACCTGATCTGTGAAGCAGACGTTGAAAAGGTTACATAAACTATCTCGAAACGTCATCTGTCGCGAGAGCGAGAGAAGGCACTTTTGTGCATTTACGATATCAAGCATCGAGCAAAATGCCATATCAGCTGTTGCCGGTAGTAATACAGACAAGCTATGCCATCATAGTTGGAGACAAACGCAATAAAGTTCGACCATCAAAGCATGAAGAGGAGACTCACAATACTCTGTGCAATTACGCAATCACAATTTGTGACTGATAAAACCTTCAGAAAATGAATCAAGGCATGAATACCACGTGCACAAGAGGACAATATTTAGGGCAATACTTCGACGCAACTTCAACGGTGAAGTATTACTTGTCAGTTTAAATACCATAGTTCGTCACAAACAAAACTAGCTGGAAGCCACAAAACGCCACCTTCAAAATCGCACAAAGAATACCTTAACAAACAATTTTCCCGAGCCTAGGATGTCGCTCCGCTTTGTGACGTAGACGGACATGGATTTACGATCACGAGAGAATTCCATGGTAAATTCCTTCTTGAACGTATTCTATGTTCAGAGGGATAACAGAAGAAATGTGAGCACAAAGCGTAAAGAAATTAATTTTTACCGCACATACCTAACACGCAAGCCCAAGCTCAAATCTTGTTTATCTGGCTCAAATAAAATCATGATCTCACCGTAATGGCATGGTTGCAGGCCATAGCCAGTTCTCGCTTACTCAAACCCGACTTGTCCACACCAGTAACATTCATCTTCTCAACTAGGCAGGTGAGCGCCGCTTCAGTGGCCTCGCCAACCTTTTCAAAAGCTTTTCTCGCAGTGTTGTACTCGAGTGATGAGTCATTACATAGCGCACAGATGTTGGCCAACTCGACCAAGCACGGATTCAAAGCACAGTCATACTTTTCGCCTAGTTTCAGCCTATAAGTTTTACAGAACGTTAGCATAAGACTGAACGCCGTTCCTTAGACAGAAAACTGAACAATGAATGTGCATCAACTCTAACTAGACAAAAAGAAGATAATAATAAAAAAAATAGTTACATACACTTCCCCTTCTGGAGCGTATTTAGAACCAGTGACCTCGTATTCATCAAATCTAACGCTGGCTTTCAGATCTCCTGCCGCATTTTGAATGGAGTTCGCGTCAGCGAAGGTAAACATCCGACAAACAGTCATTTGATTAGTGGTGAGAGTACCAGTCTTATCGGAGCAAATTACGCTAGTGCAACCCAAAGTCTCGACTGAAGGCAGAGAGCGTACTATGGCATTTTTGCGGGCCATGCGGCGGGTACCCAAGGCAAGACAAGTGGTTATCACAGCAGGCAAACCTTCAGGTATTGCCGCGACAGCCAAGGCCACAGCAATCTTGAAGTAGTAAATAGCACCACGAAGCCAAGATCCGCCGTGAGCAGGATCACTGAAGTGACCGATGTTGATTATCCACACAGCAACACAGATAACAGTGATGACCTAGGGAATCGAACGGAAAGACATGAATTACTCCCAAAAGGCTCTCAAAATTAAACATGGAAAGCACACCTTCGACAACTGCTCGCCAAATTCGTCCAACTTCTGAGTAAGTGGAGTCTTTTCCTGATCCGTTTCCATTATTTGATTCCGAATTTTACCAATTTCGGTATTAAGACCTGTCGCCACAACAATACCACGACATCTTCCTGACGCTATGTTTGTACCGCTAAACAAAAGATTTTTCTTGTCTTGATTAACGGCACCAGTATCAGAAATGGCCTCCGTGAATTTAACAACAGACACGGATTCCCCAGTCAATATCGATTGATCAACACGCAAATTGCTGCTACATATCTCAATTATCCGAATGTCCGCTGGAACCTTATCCCCAACTGAATGGCAGAGATGAATCAGACGCAACCACCGTGAATATACCTGATACTTCAACAACGTCCCCAGGAACTATATACTTTGCTTTTATGACCTGAATACCCTTGTGGTTTTGTCGAATGACCTTGGCAATATCAGATTCATACTCTCTAAGAGCTTCGATTGCCGATTCGGCATCCCGTTCCTGCCAAACACCAACAATCGCATTTAGAATAAGGATCAAAAGGATCACAAAAGGTTCGACAAAAGCTGTTGCAGAGTCTTCCGCATCCTCGAACAAAGCCAAAACCTGATATTAAACGTGATTAGGTGGTAATAGAGAAGTTACGAAGGATATAAGAGCAGCGACTAGTAATATCTTCACCAATAAGTCATCAAATTGTTCTAAAACAAGTTTCCACAGTGACTTGCCTTCATCGCGTGGTAGTTCTAGCAAATAGAAGGAGAAGTTCAAGTCAAACCATTCAATCCAAATTTCTCTAATTTACTTTCAACTTGTTCATTGCTTAATCCTTCCTCTGGAGACACGTCAAAAGCTTTTAATATATCATCAATCGTCTTCGTATGGTACATATCAGCCACAAAAGTAACAAATGTCTACACTGCACAGGAAGGACACCGAGAAAATCAACCACTCGTGTTCTAATTAGAATGGCTGCCATGTTCAACCAATCACTTTATGACAGAATATTAGGGGTAACTTGTAAACATTTATTAAATAAAAAGTGCCAAAAAAGCTCATGTAATTAAAAGCATCACAAATCGAATTAGGCCAGGGTAATGACAAGTTGTAGCTGATCGCAATTTGATTTCGTATTTATTTCTTTCCGTGAATGTAACATTAAAAGCAAAATTAAAAATAATAATAAAAAAATACATTTTTATAGTTATTGTTTTTATTGTCTGCAATATAATGCACAAGCGCGAGGCGCATTCATTAATGTTTCGAGTATTCTATTTCAGACATGGGAGTAAATGGACTGCTACCATTTTTAAAAAAATGCAGTCGCCGTGTTAATATTAGGGATTTTAAAGGCTACACAGTAGCAGTCGATGCATACTGTTGGATTCATAGAGCGTCGTACTCCTGTGCAATGGATATTGCCCTTGGAAACCCAACTTCACAGTAATTGTTTTCCTTTATAATTATTCTAGGTATGTAAATTATTGTCTTAGGTATTTGAAGATGATTCTTGAAGCAGGTGTGAGACCCCTTTTAGTCTTCGATGGTGCAAATCTTCCCGCGAAGGCTGAGACAGAAGCTAAGCGCCGCAGGCATTTAACTTTAAAAACTTGAGTTTGGTTTAGATCCAGGAAAATGTATAGGGAGAGAGCGGCTCAATGTCTTCTTGCGGGGGATCAGAAAGCCGCTCAAGAGTGTTTCGAAAGAAGCATTGATATTACTCCAGGAATGGCTCGAGCTGTGATCAATGTAGATATTCCTCTGATTTTTACTAACGCGAGCGGTTATCCAGGCTGCCCGAAATCTTGGTATTGATTGTATCATAGCACCGTACGAGTCGGATGCTCAGTTGGCCTACCTAGTTAAGTCTGGCTATGCTGATCTCGTGATTACTGAAGATTCGGATCTTCTATTGTTTGGCTGCAAACAGGTTTGTTCCTAAGTTATTTTCTGGGCTGCCATAACGATTCCTGTTTGGGGTATTTTATCCTTTAGGTTATTTTTAAACTCGACTTAACAGGATCTGGAACTTTAATTGCATGGAGCGCAGGTATTGGTGAGAAGTGTTGTGGCATAGCGTCACAAGAATTTTCACCTGCTAATCTGCGTTTCATGGGGATACTTTCTGGATGTGACTACTTTCCTGGCATTCCCAGGATTGGTCTTGCTACCGCTGCAAAAGTGAGTGTTTTGGCGCTTAATCAACTTAAATGCAGTTTTGAAGTGATCCACTTTTCTTTTGAATTTGGTTCTGTTTGGCGTTCTCCATTACTATACAGATAATGCGTCAGTGTCGTACTGCGGATTTTCGATACATTCTCCTTAACCTCGGGAAGTTT
>UYWX01020347.1:108703-136492 GCA_900622495.1 Hydatigera taeniaeformis | reverse complement strand
TGGAATATGAAGGACCGTTGAGTTTCCCGCTTCACAGCAGTCTGCAGAGCAATAAAAGTGTTTGCGTAATAGCACGTCAGGAGTGGAAACAGCAATGAAGGGAGCTGCTTACATGGCAGTGACGTGTCACGCGGATTCGTGAGTTGATTAATGGTTTGTAACAGTGCATTCCTTCACCGCTGCAGACAACGCATGCGGCCCTAAGGGTGAAGGACAGGCATGGATGAGCGGAAAGAGGGATCGACACAACGGAAATGAATAAAAAGCCTACCAATTGGTGGAGTGGTGATAGTATCATCGAAGGTGAATATTGGACGCGAGGCTTTCGAGCCCACCACAAACATATCGTAAGTAGAACTAGGGCTTAGACCGCGAAGTATGATCCGTCCATTTGCAAACGCAGTAGAATTTCTTTCGAAGAAGACGAAGGACACACCCACTGCAGTTAATGTGAGCTCGTCAGCGATACCCGGGGTCAAGCCTTCGAGGTCCCAAGTCAACTCAACGTGTTCAGAACCCACGTAGCTCCATTGGAAATGTACCCCAGGCCTGTTCACTCCAGGTGTTTCATTTGACATTGTGCACTCTTCAAAAACCAGTAAAAATCACCAGCTAACATCAATCTCCGTCAATTAAATTTGGTCACACTCACACTTAACTGCATGTTTATTAACCGTGAGTAAGCTGCCGCCATTTAGCGGTCACAACTTGGGCACACAGCTATATCGACACTGAGAATGCAGCAACAAACACATTGGGACAAATAAAACAATGGCATTCTTCGCAATCTTCTTCACTCAAAGCCAAAGAGGAGTGGAAGGTGACATACCATTTAGTGCAGCGATTGTCGCGGCCCCGAAGATACCCACGAGCAGGATGAGGGTGGTGAAGGAGAAGACCGGCATCGAGTTTGCGAACCTGTGCGCCCACAGATAATAGGGCTTTTATAGAAGTGACCACACCCATGTCGGTCTATGCGAAGTCTTGATTTGCCCTTTCGAATTCACTTTAGGTGCATTGTGATGGATCTAGTGAGTTTCCTCCCAACCCAGCACACCCTACCCAGCACGCTCCTCACAGTTGAGGTGCGCAACAGCGGGTTTGAGTGCAAATGAACTCAAACTCGCGTGATGGAAAATGGGGTCGACGCGCATATTGCCTCATGATTGAAAGTCAATTTCAAAGTGGCCTTAGGTGTGCGTGTGTGGACAACCTCAAAAGCTAACAGTTTGACTTGTAAGGTGGTAGGTGATTTTCTTTCGGTCCGATGGTGCTATTTTCAGCGAAATTTGCTTGGCGCATTTCAACTCACAAACATTAATTATTGTGAAAAACATGCGGATAGAAGCTAGGAAGTGACGCTTCGTCCGTCGCGGTTATGACCTGCTTTGGGTGCATGCGACCTTAACTAAACATCCGTTCTGAGCAACGATGGAAGGACGTCCCACTGCACCTGCCACAGCCTCCCAAAACACGGCGTGTGTGCCCACGGGGAATAGTTGCGCACCTCTGGCCATCACCACCCATCGCATGCCATTATGTCGCCCCTCTATTTTTAATGACTTCCTATTGCTAAACATACAATTTGCTATATCCACATCCTTTCGGACACTTTGGGTAACTAGCGTTTACTGGCAACTGATCTCTCACTGTCATGAAGAGAAGCCTTTGACCTTTGATTGCTCCGATTATTAATTATTCCCTCCTTTGTCCTGAAAAACTTGGATTCGTGTTTAGTGTAGGACTGCCAAGTTTCCACATATTCGACAGCTTCATACAGTAAAAATGAGGCTGGCAGCTCATGAGCTTAATTTGAAAGAATGACTTTATTAGATCAGCACCGCAGACCAGTAAATGCACCCACGATTTTTAATTGTCATCTCAACTTTTCACTCACTAAGTGTGAGAAGGTGTGTTAAATGTACTCGTCGAAGCGCTAATGGTTGTAGTAGCCTGCGCGATGCAGGGGCGCATGGGCACTCTCCATATCTCAACGCAACAATCGCATCAGCCCCCTGATGCTAAGTGGGTGAATTGAGGTTTGCTAGTTCCTTACCTCAGGACTTGAGCAACCGTGGTAACTGCTTTTATCAATTGCTAAAGCCATTCGGATGTAGCATCTGCACATTACATTCTTTGCTAAGTCAAGGTAGTGTTCGGTAGATGGTGGGAAACGTGGTGCATGGACTACTTTTCACACTCCAAAGATGCAACGATTAGATGGAGAGGTTGCCTTTGCTCTGTGTGCACACCGATAAACGCTGTTATGCCTTTACCTTGCTTGCACCGTGTCTCAACCTTCCCCTTGATGAACGCATTGGTGGATGTACATAACTGTTTGACCTTGTCTCCATAAAATTTACTCGTACTTTGATGTCGGCATATTCGTTTAGACATTGAAATGGGCGGCATGTTGCCCTCCATTCTTTGGATCTGATGAGCCTAGGCGAAAAGACTATTACAACAGTGCTATTGTTTCTCTTTTCTTGTTATGATGTAAGCACTTACTGAGGTTGTGACAACTGAGGAGCCTTGCATTACCTCTAATCATAAAGGAATACATGGCTATGTGCAGATTACACAATCCTAATGGACAAAGATTTGAATTTGGTGGTTACAAGTTAACTCTTTCTGCCATTTTTAACCTTTCGAAGAGCCGGCGTCTGACCCTGCATCACATCAACACTTTCTATCCCCCTTTTTCACCCCGTCTTTCTCCTTTTCTCCCCATTCTCCATTCCACACTTATCGCTTAGCCGAGGCCTGTTTGTCCTACTCACACTTGAGCACAGAGGTCTCGTTGATAGTGTTCATGCGGCTGTCGCTGTTAACCGTTGCAAGAGCGCCTTGATTGATGCAAGCAAGCCAATGGGTGCGTGACTGAAACCGCCAGGTATAAACGGTGCGTCCAGAGGCGACCCTGCAATGCTGTCTGCAGAGTCCATAATGGCATTTTTAAAACTCCTTAAGCCTGTTTTTCGCAACGAATGCTGATTTATCCTCAATTCTCTGCTTCGACTTGTCAGTAGTCAGGTTCCGAATCCACAGCATGGCGATTCGCTTAGCCCTTTGCAGCAAGTCCAGTGGGTCAATTCATGCGACGAAAGGTAAAAGGTGGCTTGACACCGGTGTGGGAAATCGGCTTCTAGTACCACGTCCCAGGCAGTCCCATGACACAGCACGAAACTCACTTCCCAGCTCTTCTTTGCAACTGTGACGACGATGGAAGCTTCTCCTGTGCGTTCCTTCTGCAAGTGTAGCCTTGCGGTCGGGAGAGCGATCTGAAACATTTGGAAAATATGTGGAAACGCCTGGACGCCTACGAGTTCAGAATGTAATGGATGGGCGACCTTCACTCTCTCTCACGTAAGTTGCAGATTGGAAGTGCTTACCACCATGCGACTCGTCATTTTCCTTCTCATCGTGTCTTTATACTGATGCTCTTCTTTTCATTACGCACTGCTCCATTTTTTCCCCTTCACTCCAATAACAGGCTGGCATCTGTCACGTGGAACACAGGTTCGTAGCACCAATTACCACGGCACCCCTCCATTCTCAACCATGAGCTCCCACCTCCTCTCTCCCTCCCTTTTTGTCAAGTCATGCTTCCTCACGTGCAACGCAAAATCAAACTACTAACCGGCACCACACCCGTCAAGTCTCCACCAACTCTTTCCTAATTCCCTCCACTTTGTTCATTGCCGCTGCTTCTTTTGAGTTATTTATGTTAAACTGAATTTAGCAATGAGGAGGGCAATGTTATCGGGATTCCTCATTCTTTTGTTGCAATAGGTTACTTTGAACTCCTTAATGCAGGTGATGTGCATTTCAAGGAGGCTTGTTTCCTTTTCGAATCAGCAACTTTTGACAAATGGCTACGACTTGCTCACCTCATTTTATGCGCATTAAGCGCACCTTATTTGTCTGCACTTTTGACTTTAAACTGCTACCTCCTTTTGCTCTTTTGAGGAGGCAATCGCAAATGCTGCATGCAATGCCCGTTTAAAATTGCCTTCATAAGTGTTCGACTCAATCACCTTCACTCCCCGTTGCCTAATCTTGTTGGCACGACTTTTGAACGCAATTTCGGCTCATGGGTCGAAGTGTAGATAAAACGGCTCAGCCAAGGGTCTCAGACTCCAAACCCACCTCCACGACTTGCAGATGGTGCTGGACAATGTTGGACGCCTGTGCTGTTCAGAACCACCTTCACTCACAACAAGCAGGTGTTGTTTGTTCAACCACTACACTGTAGATGTAGAAATGCAAACTTCCTTGATTTTCTCCCCTCTAGATAGTCGATGAAGCAATGTCAAGCACCAGCTTGTAAAGATGTTCATTTCTTTTTAACAAAACTGTCTCATGTATTGCTGATTGCAAAGTTGGCTTCTGTTCTTCCATCCTATGACTCAATTCGGAGAGAGACAATAATAATGCTATTACTGTCGCCCAATACAAAATATACATATGCACAATCGTTTGGTTGGCAAAAAAACACGGACAACCAATGTGCGTGATGATGGGAATGTCTGTGTTCTACCCCGTCTTCTCACGGCCTGGTTCATGCCTCGAACACTGGATCTGTGTGGGTGTGCGTGCGTACGTGCGTGCGAGTGGAAGTGCGTCTTCGAGGACAGGAAGTGGATGCAAATGGTTGGTCGGTTGTGTGTACAAATGGGTGGTCGTGGAAGGAGGAGGAGGAGGAGGAGGGAACTTCAAAAGTCGTCAAAACTGTGTCGATGACGAATTGACGTTCGGTTTACGCTGTCTACAATGAAAGTGATCACTTTGCGCCATAAATGCGGACGGAAATGCCTCTGCGTGATAAAGTGATTGTCATCTGGATAAAACTACAAGGAAAACATTGATTTTCGTTATTTAGACCATTACCAGTAGTCATTTTTCACCCATTACTCTCTATACCTCACCGAGAGAGTCATCAAGCTAAAATGGTCTGAGTTTGCACCCTTTAAAGTTAATTTCTAAAATGCTTTTTAGAACTTACCATCATGTCAAATTCAACGCCATGTCTAACTAATTCCTTCACCAGCAAAGCAGAATGAATGAGATTTACGTTGTCTAGTAAAGGTAAAAGATAAAAGTCTTTACCTTGAAAGCAGGCACAGACAAGATAACGCTGTCATGCACTGTGACTCACCATCAGCCATTCCGTGGACAATGAGAAAGTCCTTATTTTTGAAATTGCGCGCTAGTTGGGTCACTTGAGTTCGCTATTTTGTAACAATACAACAAAATGAACAATAGCATTATTTTGGAGGTGGTTGAGTAGATAATTTTAACAATCGGTAGATTTTCCCTCTGCTTATTAAAATAAGCTAAAGTTTAAGGCAGTGACCAAAACGTATTGTGTAATTAATAATTTTTCATGTCGACCTACTTCGTAGGCGTGAGCATTTTCGGCGTAGGGCCCCAAAAACTTCTCCGTGTATGCTGCGTCTAAATCGTAAGAAAAAAATCTGATCATTCCGTGGTGTTAAAAATGCTCTTTCTTTAGCTATGCATGCATCTCGAGCATCCGAATAGTCCATCATCTTTTGATTTGTGTCTAAGATGAACCCTTTTTTGTCACTGCGTGTCGAGTCAAGTGGAAAGGACAAACTCCTGGCGAGGTCGTAAACTAGGCACTCTTGAATTCCCAAGATGGGCACTTGCGGAGAGTGACGTTAGCTTATCTTATTCCTCATAGCAGTAGTCGTTTAATTACTTGCCATCTTCGGTCAGCAGCTATGTGCTTTTAGCTAACTAGACAGTTTGACATTCCTCGAGTGTTGTGTATGTGATCCCAATAGTAATTCTGGTGATGGACTTACCGTAGAGACGAAAATCGGTGACTGGCGCTACAGAAACTCCACAGAATATGAAATCATTGTCGGGATGACCCAATATGTTTGCCACCGCAAATCCACCATAAGACTAGAAAGGTAAAAAGCAAAAGCCGACTCTCCATGATGAGCCACATCAGGCCTTCTAGCCAAACTATAACCAATCCACCTCTCCACAAAGTCCCTTCCCTCAGAGAAATTCAATGGAGATAGGAGGATCTTGCATTCCCTTAGCCCAGTTGAACTTAACAAAAGTTTCCAAGCTAGCGAATGCGAGCCATCTTCTTAACTTCCTTTCCATGCAAATTGATTGCTGCAAACCAATGTGAAGTGGTGAGGTAGTATGCAGTTGCGTGCTCTTTTTTGTCTCCTGACTCTGTGGAATGAACTACGCATACAATAGGCAAGGGGTTAGTAGGACCGGCTAAAGAGCCTCCCGCCGAAAAGTATGAAAGTCTCTCTCCACTCAACCCATGCATACTCGAAATGTGTTGCTATTTCCAGCACTAAGCTGCCTCTGAAATTCTGCTTCCTTAAAGGCTTTAGCTGCAATCTCCGTGTGGACGTCGTCTCAGGCGGAAAGTTAGTGTTGGATGAGAGGAGCTGATGTTCCTTCTCCGTGATCGAACACAGTGCTTTGACTGGCTCAGTCAGGGAGCCGTAATATGCTCCGCCTCATCCAATATTTAATAGTAAATGGAAGAACCAATGCTCCTGAGGCTAAATAATTTGCTTACCCATCCAAAGGCGCAAACCTTCGACCCGTTGAGGTACTTATGCGTCTTCAAGATTTGTCTAATAAAAAGAAAGAATGTAATATTCCCCTACATGTGAAACTATGCTTAAAAATAAGCAACTAGATGGTGGCATTTTATGTAACAAGAAAGTGGGTTCGCATAATTGGCTGAGATGGCATCAGCGGCCGCCTTCCATTCGCATCATCATTTCAGCTGTCATAATTTCAGGTGATTAAGTCGTTCAAGTGACACAGGCCTATGCCTTGTGATGCCTGCTCTGGTTTCACACCTCTCATCCGCAGAGGTATTGTTTGCCATGGCACCAAAGGCAATGGCCAAGACGTCTCAAAGATGACAACCGCACGTTTACGAGCCTGCATATGCAGAGGTTTTATACAGCCCAATGGAACTCCTGATCTGCGTGCCTGAGGTGGTAATCTCGCCCGAATGCAGAGATTTGAATTACCACAGGGTTGACATGCCAGTTGCAATTGAACAGCGGCGATAGTTGTGGGATCGCGTCACTCCTCACAGCTACTTAATTGTCAGACAAATGTTAAGGCGAACGGCCAGTGCATGCTAAGTGATGACGATGTGGAGGAAAGTTGTAAAGCCAATATGTGTCTTCCACTTTATCCCACATTTTAAGCATAAACGTGCTTTGAATAGGAAAATGTCTGCATAGAGGGAAAGAAGACTATCGCTTTTAGTCCACCCACCTTAATCCGTCCATCTGATCCTGAACCTCTACAACTCCGAACTTCTTGTAGATGGCTGATTCAAATCTCTTGCCTCTATTGCCCGTTCCTCGACCATCAATTGAGATGACCACAAACTTGAACTGTGTCACTAGGTAGGATTGCCAATCGGCAACGAATTTTGTCGTCACAGTTTGAGAAATTGGACCGCCGTATCTGAAATCAAATGCCAATAGTGCTATCGCAAGTAAACTGAAATGACTACCACGAATTCACACTTAAGGCTTGATAGGTCATCAAAATCAGCCTTTCTCCCTCTTATTACGACTTGACATTTGGCTCTGTTTGATTTGGCGTAGAGAGAGAACTCACGTTTCCAGTAGGACAGGATACTGAGTAATATGGTTCTCCACCAACTCCGGCGGTTGCACAAACTTCACATTCAATGTGATCTCTGCAGATGTTCCCTTGTGTATGGTAACATTCTCAAACTTGGTCACCGGCATGGCCTTCAATGCCACAACCTCCTTCAGGTCGGTGTTATTGGCTACCACTGCCACATGTTCCAACGATCCAAAATCTGTGGTATTTCTGACAAATCGCTTGAGGTAAACCGAAGGTGGAGATGGCCCTAGGCACTCGAGAATGATATTAGCGCCATCTTTGGACACTTTGGCAGAGTTGAACCGGCAGTTGGGATCGCCACAAGTTAGACACTTGGCCTGAGTACCACCTCGGGTTCTAAATTAAAAAGTTGTAAAGTAATAATTACTTATTTCAAATAAGTAAATAAACTTACATGAATAAATGCATTTCTTTAGGATCTTTTCCAATGGATGTGTAGAGAACCTCGTTCTCCCCAAAAGAATACAAGATGTCTCTCACGTCATAGTCTGGCGTATGCACCCACTGTGGATACTGAGTAGTTAGGTGTCTTGATATGTTCTGTGAAGATGAGGTAAAACAGGAATTGCAATTATCATCCCAAAAAATGTAATATCATATCTTTTGTCCATTTTCTCATGCTCAGCTACTTGACTGGGAGTAGGCATCTACTTTCTGCTGCTTTTTCCGCAGGAAAGTTAGTTGTATGCTTTGATGAATGAGATTATGTCGACCTTAACGCACGAGACAAATCACCGAGGTTAGTGATACGAACTTTGCTTTTTCAGCAATAAAGACTGGATTTGTTTAAATACACTGCGACTTTCCTACCAAAGATAGTCTTGCGATGCCTCGGTATACATTTGCACTGTAATAGTTGGGGATGACGGTGAGGATGGATTGCATTGTCGGTTCAACTATGGGCATTTGAGAATGTTGGTTTGCCTAAATCAAGGATATAATAGAAGGTTAAAATAAAACCAAGGAGACCTGTTAGACATCAAAGGCAGGTTTTCTGCTTCAAAATCTGGCTCGAAATTCGCCTAAATTATTCGCTTTGTTGGCTACTTATTTTAATGGAGCGCTACATAAGTAGCGCTTTCCACTGATGGCAGACTTTGATACAATATGGATCTTGTTATAGTTGTCATTTTTTATCATCTAAAAACAATCACTTTTTTGGCGGACAATTCAGTGCAAGCTGGTGGTTTAGCTGGCCCTAGCACATTTCCGCACTGTTGCCGCACAGGTCAACTCATCATGTGGATGGCACGTCACGCTGTGACAGACTCGTGAACTAGCTAGAAAAAGACCTTTGATGGTGTGCAATGATGAAGAAACAGTTAAAGAGAATAATGCCCCTTACAAGATTCACCCATCCGAATCGGGAGTGCTCTTGGTATATCTTTAAAAACAGAGAAAAGCAAAAGCAGATTTACACTCAGAACACAACAGAAGTCAAATTAGATCATATCTTTGTTATAAATTTACATCTATCAGCCACGGCAAACCCAGTTTTCTGTCATATTTTAATGAATTTCAATTATATTTTTAAAAGCTACGTTTGCTTACTGAATTCAATTTCAGTAGACAGGCACAGATATGACACTAGTGGTGTAGAGTATAGCTACAAAGAAGGCCGGCACTTACAGAATACATGGCTTGTGATGGCACATCTCCAACCACAATCCAGGCGACATCCCACTTGCGTGACACCCATCCGCACAAAAATCGCTCATCGTCAATCCACTTGAAGAAGGTCATATGGGCATCTCTTAAAAGGGAGAGGAAAAGTCAAACCTTCCATTTTGTTCACCACTCAACTACCAAACGGTACTTAGGGTTGCAGCTATTCAAGCAAACCAAAGGAGGTGGGAGCGATGGAGATGAGGGAGAAGTTCGTAAGGCAGTAAAAGACGCCTTACGTAAGCAACCCTAGTGGCCACCATATAGCCGCTGTCCTCCAACGACAAAAAGTTTTCCCTATTTTGTGACGCCCAATTCTTCGGACTAACTCACCCCTTTTCATTTCCAAACTCCTGAGGATTCGTCTGTTGCTTGCTTTATCTTCTTATTTATTAATTAGTCATCCTACTGTAAATTCGCAGATGACAAACTTACTGTGGCACCTTGTGAGGTCTTTCGAAATCCATCAGCTTGTTGGTTGCCATCAAATACACATATATTGTCAGGAATGGCATGTTAAATTTGCGTTCTTCACCAGCCTAAAAGAAGAGAAAGAACCTATCTTTGATTCTGGGAGTACCACATTCCCGAGTGCTTTGCCGCCCCACTTCATGTGACAAAGCCCACGTACGCTGCCAAAAATATCTTGTAATAATTCAGCCATACTTTTGGATTCTACCAGGCAGAATGCACTATCCGACATGTACCAGACAGGGACCAGAAAAAAAGCGCTCCATTTTGGCCACTCCTCGGACAATCGAATAAATGGAAGCCTCCTGCGTTCCGGTTGTTTGATTAATAGGTAGACACTAGCAAAGGCGCCTGATGCAATTACCTCCCTCGTGAGGCAATCTAGCAACAAATGAGTTTGGGCAGACATGAAGAATACATCGTTTTCTGCCACTTCATTGTTTAATTCGACCGAAAATGTTGCGATCTTATTTCAGCTCTTCCACTTCTTTTCACCTTCCCATCGCGCAGCAATGTGGAAGATGTTAAAAGGCAGGAGGGTGATGAGTGCCTCAAAAGCTGAGGCCACTTTAAGGCCGTTGGTGCACTGCAATTAAGCAATTCACTGTACTCTACGAGACATTCAGTTCGGTCATCGTCTCATGAGTACACTTAACCATTTTAACCCCCCATTATTTCAACTAGAAGGTAAACAGAAAGTTATTAAGGGGGAAAAAATAGAATCAACGCTTGTTTTTTTTACATTTTAGCGTCGTTCCCTTTTCTGCACGCCAGCTATCACCATAACCCTACGAAAGCATTATTTTTGATATTCTTCTCAATTAGTCTGTACACAAATCGGTAATCCATCATGATCGCCGATTAATTCTAATGTAAGTAGACAAATTTTGTGTGTAATAGGGAATAAAGAGTATTCTTTCCCCAATAAGTGGGAAATAATCTTAGCAAACAATTCTGCCATATGATTGGTTAAAACAGTTCCGCAAGTGATCCGAGTAGCCCAAGTCTTCCGTGTACAAGTGGGCTAGCATAGTTCTAAAGCTATGTTAGCTTTCTGAGGCCCTCACTTGCTGGGTTCTCCCAAACTGTGGCACTTGCGGTTTGTGGGTTGGGTGGAAGGAAGGCCACTTTGTGGTGAAAGACAGTTAAAAAGCAAAGGTGTCAAATTCGCCATAGGAACGAAAACAGAAGTTCGCCTTATCGAAATGTTTTTGTGTGTGTGTGTGTGCATGTGTAGAAGTCTAAATTTTGTTTCGACGAGATGTCAGCCCTCACAAAAGGAAAAAATGAGTAAATAAATAATCATCTCGCCCATGGTTGGTAAGGGTCCCTGTTAAAATAGTTACATCACGATAGACGCAAAGGGGAGCGAAGCGTCCCACATGTACCATCAGTGGATTCAATGCAAGCCCTGAGTGACTTTGGTGTAAACAATGAAGAGTTGCAGGACATCCGAATAACTTTGCCAGATGCACGATTTACGGTAGCAGCGCATGCCTTTGTCTATTGCTCTCACCGATTTTACCACTAAGAGGTGTTGGTGCTCTGCCGTCCCCTTGTTTCAGTCTTTCCGGATGATTTCATCAGGCTCTTAAACTGAGGTTGTCTTTCACTGGTTTTGATAGGCTCACTTTCTCTCCACGACAAGAAGTCTTCATGACTTCCACTAAAAACTGACGAAAAGATGTTGCTTCGCCAAAATCGCCCCTCTCCTCTTTTATCCCTCACCTTCATATCTCTAGTCCACTAAATGGTTAGCTATAGTAATGAACTGGAAAGCAAGTCATAAAAACTGCTCCTTCTGACACGAATGTAAAGGTGAATGCCAATTTTGTTTGACTTAATAAAACTTAAAGCCTTATTAACTTGAATGTCACAATAAACCTGCATGCTTGGCAAGACCCACTACCCACGCCCACTAGCTATGCGACAAGAGGCAACCGAGGAGACTCAAAGCACGTGGATTTGGCAGTGAGCAGCAACTTACCATGGGATAGCTGTGATCGTTCACCTGAGGTCCGAATGTGCCCGGAGTCTCAAAGAAAAGCAACTTAGTTTTGGTTACGTTGGTTTCGTCTATCGCGGTGAAGGCCAATTTTGTGCCTTGTGGACTCCACCAAAAGGTCTGAGAAGCACCCATTATTTCCTCTACCAAATGAAATGAGAAATAAGACATCGTTAGTACTGTTTCACGGGGTGACCACAGTTGAGTTTATCACAGTCGTCAAGCCCAGTACGATGAAAGTAGAGAGGGGAAGGGACCGAGACAGATTTTAATAAACAGCTCTACACATACACAATCTGGACATTCCCTCATGAGGCGATCTGCCAGGTGAAAATCTGTGGTCCACACACAAGTGGGAATGTCAACAAAACGACTCAAAATCCCACTTAAAGGGAAAGAAGCAGACTCAACAGGAAGTGCTCTCCCACTCAACTGAGAGAGGAAGGGAAATGGTTCACCCACCATGAGCCAGTCGTTTTATAGCATTAAAGAGTGTCTCATTTGCCATATGGTCAAACAGCCCTCCTCCTCCTCCTCCACCTCCTGTGTGTGTGTGTGTGTGGCCTAAACAAACAAAAAGTTGTCGTGGAATTATTTCCAATGCAGCCTTTTTTACCCCGATGCCAAAACAGCTCCCGGTGGACTATCGTGATGCCATCAGTGCCAGTGACTTTTGTCTAGCAAAAGATAGGCATCGCATGGCAAAACCACCTCCTCTCCATTTTTGTACAACGCGATAAGCCTTTCAGATGGAAATGTAGTGCCTTTCTGTTCGCCTCTTTAGCAACCCCAAATTCCCCGCCTACTTCCTGCGTTCCACACATAAACACACACGTGTGACACAATTTAGCAAAATATGCGTTTTTTTTTTTGTTAGAAATGGAAATATGTTTGCTTTTAAAACAATGTTTAGTGAAGTGGGAACAAATTTTTTTGGCGCTTTGGGTTGTGGGCTAGGCCAACTTTGGGTGGAGTTTGTCAGGTGTTCCGCGGATCCACTTGTCATGGCTGTGCCACTTTGTGTGTTCACGGGGCAGCCCTTTTAAAAATCCTTTTTTTTTCGCCTTTTTAAGTGAAAAAAGAGCAACCCTTCGTGATTTATTGCTCAGTTGTGAAATAAAAACACGTTTTATTGCTTTGTTAACAGGAGTGTTGCAAGGTCGTTGAAACCCACGTGATTTAAGTAGTGTGAGTATGTTGTTGAGAAAAAATTTTCAAAGTTTTAATGCCTCGATGACTTGACTGGCGCTGTGACAGCAGTGTCCAACTCACACCACTGTAAAGTCAGGCGTGGGAAGCAAAATGGTTTTTCAACCAAATTTCGATGAGATGAAAAATGGAATCGGAGCTTTGCCCTGTCAAAGCAGTCAACTTTTTCAATGAAGAAGGCTCCAACCCCCAGAAAGAGGGATATTTGTGGCCTCTCGAATTATAATGGCAAGGAAGGTGGACATGTTAGAAGCTCCCTGTCCACACTTCAATTGCACTTTCGAGAGATGGCCAGGCACCATCGTACTGAGCAAGACAACTCGGGTCGAACTGTCTGGGAGAGCAGTTGCCCGTCCTTTCGAAGGCAACATTTAAAACTTTTTTTTGTCAAGTGCGGAGTTTACCTTCGTAGAGGAATCCAGCGACCCCATAAAGCACACCTTCTCGGTAAATTTTGGTCGTTATTGGTACGGGCATATTGTCCACTGATTTGTTGAAGGGATTTCGTTGACAGTAGATGTGATTCTTGTAGACAAAAGCCTGAAGCAGAAAGGACAAACAAAAGAGGAAGTAAAAGGAGGTATGAACAACTAGTAAGGTCGTTAAAATTCCATTTGCCGGCCTCCTCCTCTCCTCTCTGACAAAGTTTTCAGTTTTGGATGATTCAACCTTGTTAATTTACTGCAAAATTGTCGAACAAATTTGGAGAGTATTTTATGCTCCAAAACGTACCTACAGTTAAGAGAGAGTAATAAATGTTGCCCTGGCGACATCAGATATGAAACTTTTAAGGACACCTCGTCACCCCCTTCCCCACTGCTTCGCCTTTTCCCCCACCTCCATCACCTCTACGCCCTCTTCATTTCGAATGAGTGCCACAAATTTTCCCCTTCCCATCAAGAGCAAGGTTGTGAAGGGAGGAAGAGCTGCGTCAAAGAAAGCACTCAAAAGCCACAGGAACGATGGGCAAACGGACTGCGAAGGAAGGGGTAAGGAGAGATGCGAAAGGTTCGATCAGATGGAGAGGTTGAAGAAGCTCACTCCTCTTTAGTCCTTCTACTGCTCTGAGGTCTCATTGTCCGCCTGACTAACGTGTCAAGCCATTTGAGATCAGAAGCTGCCATTGTGACAACATCGGGCAAAGTCAAAGCCGCAGTACAATTTCGATGGCTTGGGTTTAACTAACCAGATCTTCTGGAAGGGTGAAAAATAACTTCCACAAGTGAACACGCCGTATAAATCAAAAATTCCTGACATCAATTGGGACAGATATTAGCAATGAGTAAATTAACGTCTCATGCATTACTAGGTGACGGCAAACTTCAAAGATTCTCAACTATTTGTTTTCTCTAGGTAATAAGTGTCTGCCCAACCTACTAATTGGAACCTCCAACTGATCAATCTGCAGCCGTGAGATACACCTCTCCATCACCCAAAAAGCAGGACTTTAATTCTTTGTGTTTGTTTATATGGTGACCCACGTCTACCGAATGACAGCTCGAGCGAGAGAGAGGAAGGGAGGCGATGAAACCAATTCCAAAGAAACTAAAGAGATTCATTCTTAAGGCGGCGACGCCAGACCACACAAGAAGAAGAAATGTACTTTAGCTGAGACCCAGGGGTTTAAATCCCTAATATTCTCTTTATACAAACTTACTACACCTTCTAAGTGTTTACAAATCACAGACAGTTGGGAGAAAGTGAAAGTATTTGGGCTAGGCGACACATCGACAAGCGCATGAATGATTCATAGGCAAGTGTCCTGTTTTGAAGTAGAATATGTCAAACAAAAATAAAATAAATGAACGCTTTCATTCCTGAACGCAAATAATATCTAAGTTAGCTATTTTATCCACACTTTTCCTCTTTTCATTGCAAATTTGATGGAAATATCATTCCTTTATTTTGTCCAATGCGATTACAAAACGACGACACTGTTTGGACCAATCAGGAACGAGCAGCGTTTGTTTTGCTAATTACGACCATCTTAAGGGGACAAGACTTAGATGAGAGATTTTGTAAATTAGTCTGAGTATTCTATGGCACAACATCTTCTTGTTAGCTTGGAGGATACAACAGTGAGACTTCTTGCTGCCTCATTTTCCCCTTCCTCAACTTAAAAATGCGACATGTAAGGTTGAGCTGGAAGGGGACTTGGCATCAATCGAGGAAGAAAATGAATGAATGAATGAACGTAGAAGTGTGAGAGTGTTGAAATGAGGTAAAATACTCTTCTGCTTCACTGTGAACGAAAGGCCTTAACTACTCCCAAGGCAACATTCATTTTTCCAACATTCTTCGAGCATAATTATTCGTGGTTTGATGCGCACTGTTGTAACCGATTCAATTTTCGCAACAAAGCATGTCAGAACACGGATATGCGAAGGGCGCGATAATTAAGGAGGTTTCTTCTCTCCGCCATTCATGGGGATCACGCAAATTATGTCCCTCGAAGCCTACAAAAATTACGCTCTCAGTCATCAGTCTCTATCAAGCCTGACAATGAGGTTGACGAACTTGGACAAGAAGTTAGCAAAAGGTGAAGAGACATTTAATAAAAAGGCAAGACAATGGAGGAAAGCAACCTACCAGCGCCTCTGAATTGGGCGAAAATTGAGCGTGATTGAGCAAGGGCTGTTCAAATCCCTCCTCAAATGGTCCAATGTCTACTCGGGCTTGGATTTGAGGATTGTTGCCTCTGGCAAGAGAAAAAAAGCATCCTTGTTTTAAAGGAAAAATTCAAATTTTTTTGCTAAAAAATCTTCATAGAGGAGGAGAGAGGACCAATGAAGGCTGGCTCATGTCTTCCTACTTGCCACAGTAACCGTAGGACAGGAATTTTCATGAATGTAAGAAAACATTGCGAGTAGAGAGAGGCGTCAATCTGACTTTTTTTATTCACAGTCCAGTAAAACTTGACAATCCGATGACAACTACTTTTTGCGCTCTATCCCAATCATTTGGCCTGTGAGAAGAGCCTACATTTAATGGAGGAGGCGTTCCTTAGTTGCCCAAAGTGCAAAACTCATTATTCAACATATACAGTTTTTATTTAGTTTTTTTTTTATCAGCGGAGACTGCATAATGAAGAGCTCTGGAAAGGACGTCGCACTTTAGCGTGACTCCGATTTAACTTCACCCCTCAATTCATCCCATCCCTCTTTTGCTCTAAAAACAGCATATTTTATTTCTTTGGAGGGAATGGCGACTGGTAGAGAGAAAGAAGTCAAATCCCAAGTCATTAACCCAAAAAAGAAAATTATTTTTGAGTACGAGAGATGCTAAGTCAAATGAAAACGAAAAATTAGGCGAGAAACTCCTCCATGCAGTAACAGTTAGTTATGTGGAATGGAAGAATAAAGATAAGGGTTACTTAATTTATACCTCATCCACGAAGCCTAATTTTTTAGCAAAATAAAGAAAAAGTTGGTCGAAGTCAACGCAAGAAGTGAAAATATTCCGTAAAAAGGAAAAAAATAATACTTAATATAGTGGAAGAAGTATGAAAGGTAAGATTAAAGCCAAAATACCTACCACCGATAAGTCCACAAAGAGGACTACAGAATACGAAATTGTAAATTATTGCCCCATTAAACGGAAGCTATTTATTTCTAAGGCGGTTTGATTTTCCTGATTTAACTTTACTTTAAGTAAAAACCGTCGGCTGCTGGCATCCTCCCTTCCCACATCCTTTAATGCCAGAAAAGGTGCATTCCTTGACGGTCAATTTATCTCATGCATGGAATTTGGGTTTAAAGGAGTCGGGTTAGACTATTTTTGACCTAAAATAAATGCTATTTAATAGTTTTGATGCTATCTGGTCTTGATTTTAAAATATGGTAGCCGTTTACAACAGCTCGTAAAATAAAGAACGTTTGATGATAAATTTCAATCAGCGTTGATATCTGCGCTAAAATGTATGATGAAAAATTTCAATCATCTAACTCTTTGAAGCTAGCTTGTTCTTACGAATGTAAACGAATCCTGCCAACTGAACAACTCTTCGTTTACTTCTTTCCATCCCATTTCTTTAAGAGTTGCGAAAAATCCATCCAGTAAGGACTAGCAGCGAAGAGAGCTCCGAATGCATTAACCGTTGAATAAACAATAAAGTGGGCAATTAAAACAAGCCTATCTAATAAGCATAAAAACATCATAGCCCTGCAGATTTGAGTCTGCTTAGCCTTTTTTCTTGCAACTACATCAAAACCTTGCCGAATATTAAATGCTCGATATTCATTTTGTTTGTCAATTGCCACACTTTGCTTTGTTGTTTTAATCTTACCACTTAATGAATCTTGAATGCGTTAAACGCGTAATAAATTTGACAACTAATCGTCCATTGCTGCGGAGTTGTTCGTATGCATACCTTTTCCGAGATAACCAGTGTATTTTATTTTTGGGATAGCAAAGTAATTAATTAAGAATTTTAATGGCCAAATCGCGTCGAGCTGAAATCGTCCATTGAATCGAAGCTCCACCACAGTCTTGCCCAGTTCAAGATTTTGTGATTTATGTAGCTTCTATAATTTCAACTGAAAATTTACAGTCTTTCTGTGATGATATGCCAATTTGGGGAAGGAAATTGGGGTGGCCATGCGAAAGATACCGATGTAGCCTTGCTATTATGCTTCACCGCAGGCCACCACTAATGATTTATGGAGATATAGTGGGGAAAATTAACTCACGGGGACAGCAGAACAGCTTGATATTGCGAGAAATAGCTCCTGCGGTAAATCTAAATGCAGTACGGAAGTCGACTATGAAAGCTGGGTGGGAGAAGTGGAGATTAAACATGAATTATGCCACGTAATCTACCAACTTACTGGTATAAATAGGTAGCGTAGCAGTAGGGTGGTCATATTCTCAGAGACACTCAGGATTCCAGTGAAATTCTGTTTCTAAAATTGCAGACAAGAAGAGCAGTAAAAAGAGAAATATGTGTTCATTTACACTGATAGCGAGATTTTCAAATAACTTACTTCTCGTAATTGCGCGCTGGTCATTATTAGCCTGTGTTTGTGGGTTTTGAGGTCGATTGCAAGCAGGGATCCATTTGAGGACAGGTAAACTAAATTATCTAAAAAGTAGGAAAAAAGGCATTGCAAAGATGAGAGAAGTTAGTTTGTTTTCATTAACAAGAGGCTTACTTCTTGTAAATTGAGCATTCGGGCGGTTGATTAAACCGTTGAGCATTGCAACATCATTTAGTGTCAAGGGGAGCCCGTAATATGGTTCGGTCTTGTCTATTCAATTACAAAAATTGGAGTTTATGGTTTTCGGATCAGTTGACTCGGAGAAAGCTGAAAAGAACTCACAGTCGTAGGTGAGAAAGCACGCAAGGACGATTAGGGCTGATATTACGCTTATCACAAGAAGAGCCAACAGCAAACCCTTCCAGTTGCGTTTGGCCACTTGAGATGATGGCTTTATCTGGGCAAGACAATGTTTAAATCAACAATAAAATTTTTTATCACTTAACAAGAATAACTTCAAAATAGCTAAACCTTAGAAATAGAATGAATTCTATGCAATCTAATGAAGTACCTACATCGGCTTCGTAACACTTAAAAGTTGTATTAAAAAGACGCATGAAACACGAATCTCCTTCGTCGGGAGACTCGTCCTCCTCTGGATAGCCCTCCAACTCATCGCCAGGTCTGCCGAGGGTTTTTTTTGTTAAAGGTAATGGAGTTCGTAAGTCCACACCTCTCACACCGTACATCCCCTTGGAATCGGCTATCGCGTTAATATTTAAACTGCCGCTCCGTTTAAATTCGCCAAGGTCATGGTTCCGACATTTTCATTGGTAGACAGTACAAAGCGCTTATTTGTCCCTCTGCAGTGTGCATTAGCGCAACGAACATCTCGTCTCCTCGAAATCATGCAAAATGGGCGTTGTATTGCTAAAATCTGCCTTACTTTTGATCAAATTAAGAAGAAGCCTTAGAAAATTGTAGAAGCAACACCCAAACATGAAAGAAGAATAGTATTAGTTGATGGGTGGCATCAGCACGTCTCATTAAATGTGTCGTAATGCAAAGCATTTGCGTCAAACCGATACTTGTGTCATATATATGACAACTCGAAGAGCCCACGTCCTAGTTTCGTGGTTAGACTGTCTTAGCATGTGGTATGTTATGTGCAACACATGATTTTTGTCAGTCCCCTGAATGAAATTCTGGACAAAATTTGAGAAGCAAGTTGTCATTGCCAGTGATGAACCTTTTCATGTAAACGAATTCTAGGTGGAGTTAAGCACATCAATGCGATTTGGAACGGCGGAGGTCTACTGAAAGTAAACTAGGAGAAACGTCCCTCCACAAAACCAAGGTAGTGTTACCTACATCTGTCTAACCGTCTTGCCGCTCGTGGCACTAAATGGCGTACCACTTTGTCATTTTATTGTCGTAAGAACAGTAAGTCGCTTTAGCCTCGCACTTTGTACAGTCCTTTAGAGCCGAAAATTGACATTCGAAGACTGTTTACCTCCTTCATTGAATTCTTCTTTCGGCAGCGCATAAAACAATCGCCTTTTCTTAAGGCAGCTAACAAAAGTCTTAAAATAAAGGAAGAGGCTCATCAGAAGGGAGGAGAATTTGCACGCGTAGTCCTTCCTTTATTAGCATTTTCCGGGTGCCTCCTAGGGGCACTTTCTTTTGTGCTAATTTGAGCGATTGTGAACTTAACCGCAGTACCCAAATGTCCGTATCAGATGAATGACACGCGAAGATGTATTTACAAACGTAGATTCGCTGTTTAATCAGCACCCAGCGACAAGAGTGAGGCCACCGCCAGAAAAAAAGCAATTTGTTTACGTACGTGAGAAGTAAATACATTTTGACACGAAAACTAAATATTTCCTTAAAATGGTAAATTCCAAGCCCATCCCCGATTGGACAAAAAGATACGAAATTATAAACAACGTGACTGAGTAGGACCTCTCAAAACAAGGATTTAAGATCACGCACTCATAGGCGGAGACCACATCAAAGGGGCAAAGAGGCAGCCTTAATTCCTAAGCCAGTCCCATAACGAAGACACAGAGCGCGATACGCACAACTGGCTGCGGGCACAAAATAAATTTATAAAAAAAGCATAGGTAAGACAACTACACGATGAACTCTTTAGGCAAAGCTTAAACACCTCCAGACTTTAATGCAAGTAAGTTTAATCGGATAAACGGGGTTCTACTGAAATACAACAAGTAGCATAGGTTGGGTGGCCTGTGATCAATTTCACGATTTCAAAGCAGCAAGAAGTCTCTACTGGCGTGCAATTAGTAGCGGCACTCTTGACGCAATTAGCGTACGAACACCATTCCCAAGCCTCCAGGAATAGCGTGGTCAGTTGGACACTCCGTTGTTTTTAGGGACATATCGTCTGCTCTAGCAAATATTACGCTGAAGAGCGTGCTCAATAGCATTTGTACGAATCATATCCACAGCAATCGACAATTGAATAGAGCCATAAAATCGGCATTTTAGTAGCCCCCTTGTCCAGGGTAGACGGCGAAACGGCAACCAGTACAGCCAATCCCACCTCTGTGCCCGCTTCAACCAGAAAGATAATTTACCACTTTTGCTGCACTGAGAATTGTTCTAATGAATGCAAACCAAAGCAAAGTTTCACAGGCTCATGGCCATGCCATTAAACAGCAGTAATGAAAAGGGCGTTTGAGAGAAGTACACGGCAAATGCATTACCGACATGTTTGAAGCACTTCCAAAGTCACGCCCCCCAAATCGGATGCCTTTCGAAAACAGCTTTCGAGCAACCATTAAGGGAAAGGGCAAAACCAACACTTATACGCCAAAATTAGACAAAAAATGCCCCCAAAGCAAGTCAAATAGCAAACAGAGCACTTTCTACTCATGAAACTTTTATCAATTCAAACAAATGATAAATATAGAATTACGAATTCGGGAGGAACAATTTTTTGCCAATTTTTTCATGCACTGAAGTATACAAGAATTAGTTGTTTTTTTATTTAAAACTTTACGAAACGTTTTGCACATGATTTGGTCAAACAAGCGCTAAATTTATTTCTAAAAATAAACTTGTGCGTTTAGGAGTAATAATTAGTAAACTGAATCAGTGGAAAAACAAAAGTCCCCTCCTCAATGAAAGTGAAGCTTTGTGGCTGTCCGCGAGGCAAACAATTCAAGACTCGTTGATAAATCCGTTAAACGACTCTTTGAGTACAAAAAAAACATTCTACTCACGCAACGTAGAGTCTGAGGCGTGCTTAGCCCTAAATTCGCACCAAATATTTTATGTCGAAATGAATACTGACAGTTTCAGTGCGATCAAATTGCCACGTTGCTTTCATGTCCACCTAATTTGTAGGAGCGAGCGATGATTCGTATTTTGCGGTTAAGTAAGACTTACCTCGAAAGAGGAGGTGTGGCCAAGCAATCGCCATTACAAGGCGATCCAACCGCTATGCATAGAAAACTGCCAAAGCACAAGGCCTGTGGCCTTTCAAAAAAAAATATTACGAAGGCATTTTGTTGGATCACAAGTTAAAATCAGACAGGTAAAATTGCACCTCTCCTGGAGGCAGTCAAATTTTACAGTAAATAACGCGTCTGTACCCTTAATATAGTCGTGTTTTTAACATTTTACGCCGCCATCTCCTGTCGGATGATGTTTTGACGTGCTTAAGTCGGAGTGAGTGGAAGAATAGATTCAACACTCCCGCCATTTCACATCTTTATGGCTTACGATTTTTTTACTAAAGTCTACCTTTTAGCCTTTGACTGCCTTGCTGCTGGATTAGTTCAAGACAAACGCATCAATTTCGCATGGCACAATGACATGCACGGTGCGGGTGACAAATCGTAGAATCATCGGAATGAAGATGCCTGTTCCAAATATGTGTCAGAGAAGCATGGTAAAATAGGCAGTATTAAGTTGATGAGCGGTTTCTATTAGCCAAGGGCAGATTTAAGGGAGGTTGAAAAAATGACGGGTGATGGATGGGTGGAAGAAGACCGGCGAGAGGTGTGGTTGATAGAAATTGGTATATTAAATAAGAAGATGCCGAAATCCCCAAAAAAGTGGACAAATTGATTGACAATTAATTCTGTGTGGCACTCATCAGGCTTCACCCTTTTCATCAAGGGGTGGCTGGGATGACAAGAAGGTAGTTGAATTTAGTGGTCTTACAGAGTACTCGTAACCACCAAATGTAAATTCCGAGGTGATTACGTAAACGATAAAATGCAAGTGAACCGAAAAAGCAAGGTCTCCCTTAATAATACTACTCGACCTGAGTCACTCTTTCAAATTAGTTCACAATCTTTCTAATTTCAACTCTTCAGCATTGTGTACAGCAGTAAAATATAATCCTGGACGGCCAAAGCAGTTTTAATGAAGCGAAATCTAGTTTGACGTAAGCAAAATTCAGCTTGAGGTTACAGGTCTTAAAATAAGATCCTTTGCATTCCATGAACTAGTTCAATTTGATAGATCATTTTAACCAATCACACTTGCAGTAAACTTTTACTAACGCCTTTAATATTGAACAAAAGTTTCTCCGTCAAGTTAAGTTGATTGGATTCATAACAAGCAAATTGCCGTCTCAGGTACGGAAGTGACGTTCCTTATTGCAAAGTTCATCAGCCATAAAAAACTCGACCTAAGGCAAAGTAAAATAGATCAACTGTATTATTAAGATACTTCTTCCATCTAATCCACACCAGCCTTTTAAAGCGATACGGTCAGGATTGAAAAGATATATTGCATACTAAAGGAAATGATGAAAAATACAACACAGTTGAAGAGACGTATTCCTTGAAAGTTTGAGTGACTTTTCTTTACATGTGGATGTAAACATTAGCCTTGAATATAATATTTTACCAATAACAGCTTGCAGAAAAAGTGTACTTTGAACATAATGTTTTAAATGTTTCCTAGCCGTGACCCCTGACTTGAAAAGACGATTGTTATCCGTAAATTTAAACAAATGATTTTTAAAGTCATGCAAGGTAAATGGTGCTGTTTGCTATACAAAACCCTACTAACAACTTTATTTAAATTTCAAAAGAGCTCACTGATCGTCTTTCGACGAATTTCAGAGATTTCTCTAATAATTCTCTTTACTGGAATGATATAAACTTCCACTAGATAGATTGAAATCAGGGAGGAGGACGACCCTGTAAAAATTGCTAAGTGTGCTAATCAGCTTTTCAATCTTTGTAGTTTTTATATGACAAAATTTCAAAATACGTATCAGTTCACGAAAAAGCCCCAAGCTTAAAAATCCGCGTAAGATTTGCATCCAAACTAGAGGCGGTTTTTGGCTGTGTGGCGTCCCGAGACTTCTCATAGGGTAGTAAAAGGCATAATTGAGGTTGAATGTATGTATTTGGAAGACGACAGGGCAAATGGGACCTGAGCGTGGCCCGAAGGCCACCCCAGGTGTACAGGGGCCAGACAAATTCTAAAGTGACCGCCAAACGTCAAGTAGTCACATAAACAAGGCACTACAGGTTGTGACATGAAATAACCAGCCGAACTACTCTACTCAACTTAAGTCAAGTAATTGTTAAGTGATTCATGCCTGTGTAGAAATTTCCTTCAAATTGGGCAAATTTAGCAATGCTTTTAAAGTGACAATTCTAGCCAACTAACATTCCTCCGCGCATTCAGCAGTGCCTGTCATTTTGCCCTAATAGATTGATCACAGCCTTCTAATGGTATCTTCAACTTTTGCTGATTTGTCATAAAAAGCCTTCATCAGGATAAGCAATTCCTTAATAAATAAGTTTGGTTTTCATTCTCCTTGTTAAAGTCATCCCATCCGTGGGACTAAATTTTTACTTATTAGTCGCACAAACGTAATTTTCCAGCACCTATGGCTGTCAAATGGCTTTATCTAGGAGTTTGCATTTTTGAGGTCACGGGCCGCATGTTTTGGCCCGTCAATGCGCGCCCTAGCGTTAAGTTTGTACTTTCTTCAAGTATAGGCCATGTCAACAGGAACAAGACGTGCCTCCTCTCAATGCAGCTCGCACTTTGCCGGAGAAAACTTCGAGGTATTTACGATAGCCATGAAGTTCCCGTGTGATTTTTCAAAGAGGATTAAATCTTGCCTATTCGCCTTTATTACACCAGATTACTTAAGTAAAACACTATTGGGAATATCCTCTCGACGGCGAAGTGCTAGTCTCGAGACCGAATGTCATTAATTGTAGATAAAAGGTGTACAAATGAGACCTACTGGTTAAAATATCTACTCAATTATTGAAGAAGACACCAAGAGAGGATGAATGCAGGCCTTTTTCCCAGTCTTACGCATATGTGGCAACCAGGAACAGCGATTAGGTCTGCTTTATGCTAACTGCCTCGCAGGTGAGCAACTCTTCACCAACGGTCAACCCATTCTATGGGCTTTCTCCTCCTTTCCAAATTGTTTGAAACGTCTTGGAAGGTAAACACACGGCATGAACGCATCACACTGACCTACTAATCAGTGGGTGAGCCAAATGCCCATTTTTCCGCTTTTACCTCTCAAAGTCGGACTACAAAGAAGTGCCTAAAGTGTTAAAGAAAAAGTATTTTGTCACTTCTTCCCCGCAAAAACCTCTCCACCAAGCTGACCATGGACTTTTAAAGAATAAATAAGGTCATCTTTTTTAAAATCGTGCTACAAAAGTGCGTCTCAGTTCTTTTACCGTATAAAGTGATTTTTTGAAAAAATATGTAATCAGGCGTCCTACGGCTTTAAAGGGACCCAAGTTATACCTTAGAACCCTCCAAAGACAACTAGATGACGTGAGCCACCTTCAATCTTCATGACGAAAAGTAAAACCGGCAATAATTAATAACTATACGCTTCGCCGTCCATTTTTTGTATCCCGAAAATAGTTTATCCGTAATATAAAAAATTGCAGGTAGAATAAAAGACGGAAGTAGGTTCCGGCATTGCCTGAATGACCCAAAATTCTAGACTAATTACCCCCCACAGAACATCTACTAAACATGACTGAATTTGGAAGTGGGAAAGTTATGAAGAACTAGCTTAAAAGAACAACCATAATCATGACTTACGTCCACGTCCTCCAACTCATCGAAGTCGGCTCCACCATTTTCCATGAGGGGAGGTGACACCTCAACTTCCTCACTGACCAGATCCGTCTGTTTACCCTCTCTCCCCTCTGTCATTTAGACGTTACCCTTCTTCGCTTCCTTCCTTTTCCTTTCTCTCCTCGCCCCTCCTTCAAGCTGTGTCCGTGTGCGCACTCGGTTTGTCACCCCCTTGTTTTTGCCCTGACACTAAGCGCTTCACTTAGTCATTCGTCTTTCAAAGTTGAGGTGGTTGCATTCAATAGTTCATTCATTCATTTATTTATTCACTGGTTAAGTTCGCGTTGAATGCGTTCTTAGCCAGCGCTGACTGCTGAATCAATGCAAGCACACATGTTGCTGCTATTGGTTGTTCCTCTACTACTTTATTGGCTATCTTAATCTGTCACTGAATGTCTATTGGCTGAATAAAACTTGGAGTATGATTGGCCCGGGATTTCCGGACAGGATTAATTGCGTTTGCACGGAATTGCAAGGGCGCAATTTCGCTACAAATTACCATCTCCAGATGGCTGAATCAATTATAATTTCTTTTCTAACTAATCAAAGATGTGTAGTAGATAACAACAATAGATATAACTAGATTATGACGGTGGCAAAACAAGTGGTGCATTGATATTTGCGTTCGTGGTAATAAATTTGTGGTAGCAGATACAGTCAAGACAAAGCCTTTTAAATTGCAAAAAAAACTCTGCTGTGTCGACTAATGCAGAAAAGAGCGATCTCATGCACACTCACAATGGTTAATTGGGAAGGTTAATTACATTAGTTTTCGTTTCCCAAGTCTTTTCTCGTGAGAAAAAGCAGTAAAATGGGAACAACTCCCAGCTTTTTATCCCATCTGTCAGTTGATTAATCGGCAATAAGCTTTTGGGTAACGATTTCGATGGAACGAGGATTGCAAAAGGTGACTTACTATGCCTTTAATTCATCATTTATTCAAAACAAAAAAGGAGGATGTGTACCAATTTTTGTAGCGTAGATTTTAAGCGCGGTTAAAAAATATCATCATGTGAATAACAAATAATTTCAACCAAATCTTCGACGTAACAACTTAAAAAATGGCCCTAGGGAGGAGACTGGGTTTACCATCCACTAAAAAAGTCAACCTTAAACGACTGTTACGTTTAACGTGGGAGCCTTTGAAAACAAAACAGTGAATTCCTGAATGATTAAAATGCAGTGACCTTGACAAGAACAAAATCAAAACTCAAGCCAAAGTGGGGAGCACTCGTGTACAGTTGAAAAACGGGTTACTAACGTGTTTGATTGATTGGCATAGAAACTGTGTATTAAGAAAATTCGGAGGCTACTCACCCTCAAATGGAGAAACACCAACTTGACCTGCCTAAGTGCAGTCGGGGAGGGGAAACTGTCTCTCAATCCGTCTGTCAACAGACAGCATTTAGTGTGTCACCACGTCATCCACTCACACTCATCTCACTCCACACACCATTCAGACGCTCCTCAAGTCTGCAGAGAACCCTCAAATCCGCACACAACCCTTACCTCACCTCACCTACCCTCCTCTCACCTACTCTCCCTCTCCTACCCTCCTCTCACCCACCCTCATCTAGTCTAACCTCCTCTCCTATCCCATCCCCTCACCCCACCTCACCTCACCTCACCACCCAACGTCGGTGGCGATGCAGGCTGCTGCAATCATGTCGACACAAGGAAAAACAATACCGTCCTATCACACTGCACTACTGTCCTTCCCCACCACATCACCACCTTTACGTGGCACCCGACAACCACACTGTCAGCACGCAGGTAAGTAGATAATGAGGCAATAAAAGGCGGAGAGGAAGCACGTTCGGTTGCAACGCGATGACGAGGCAGACAGTGTGGAAACGAGGCAGACAGTGGGCAGTCGCTTTCCTACCGCCACTACATTTGCCTCCCTTCGGTGTCACCGAATGGAGGAGATGTGAGCCACGCCACACTGAAAACACTCCACACCAACTCAGAAGGGGAAGGCGTCCCTGCTACACCTGTCCGCCCTCCTCCTCTTCCTCCACCTCCTTCGCAAGTCCTCCCTATTACTCTCGTGCATAACTGGCAGTCGTGGTCTGATGCAAGAGGGAAAGAGGGGAAGAAAGGGAGAAAGGGGTGAAGGGAGGAGGGAGGGAGGGAAGTGTGGAGGTGGATGAAGTGGAGTTGGAAGGGTGAAAGAAGGGTGATGGAGGCGAGGAGGACTAGATGAAGGGCTCGGTGGCAGCACGAGTGTGCAGTTGTACCGAGGCGTAAGCAGACAAGCGGAATGGCATAACGGAAGGGCACATGCTCCATCACTTGCATGCTCCAACCAATGGAGGGGACTGCGGAATGATGACCTCCCCCTTTACTCTCTTCTGCCTCCCCCCCTCCCCCCGCCATAGAGCCATGACACCTACACCAAGTCAACTCACCACATCAACACCAACACCGACACCAACACCGACCACACATCATCCCACCGTCCACTCCCACTTGACAGTCAACAGATGAGTACCTCCCCTCTCCAGATGGAAGTGCAAGGAAGGGAGGACGATACGCCACGTGGGAGCAAAAGTGGATATGAGGTGACGCATTGGATGAGAGGATGTGACAACAAGTATTGTAGCTATCGCTAGTGGTACGCACGTCAGACCTTCCACCTCCAATCCTCCTCCTCCTCCTCCT
>UYWX01020347.1:41325-107439 GCA_900622495.1 Hydatigera taeniaeformis | reverse complement strand
GACATTTGCATTGTCACTCGTCTTCGCCTTCGCCTTCGCCTTCACCCCACCAACGGTGCTCCACGACCTCACAAAGCCGATCCTCCCTCCGCGTTTCCTTACACCCTCTCTCCCTCCCTCCCCCACTCCCCCATTCCCTCCCTCCCTCTTACCTGCCGCATCTCTTTGCCACCCACTTCATTTCTTCCACCAACACCACCACCACCGCCACCACCAAGTGGTCACACGTTCACACACAACGTGGCCTCCTGTGCCAAACTAATTGCATGACAACTGTGACAAAGCACTTTGGGGAAAGACGAAAATGCGACTGTGGTAGCAGCGAACCCCACGTCATTCGCCTTCCCAACAACGTCTTCACCGACTCCCTGTTCCACGCCACCACACACACCACCATGTCAGTCAAATGTGCTCGCCGTAGCAACAATGCTTCCTGAAGGCAGACACGAGGTAGCCTGCGCTCTGCACCGTCCACTACCTTCACCCATCCCAACTGTGTAAGTGATGGTGAGGAATGAGACACCACCACGAATGCTGCCTTCACCCACAGCCTTGTTGTGAGGGCCACCTGCAATGCTATTGTCGAATTGCACAGCCCACCCCTCGCCTCTCCCACCTCCCCCTCACCCCACGTCGCCCTTCACCTCCATCTAATTCAATCAGCCGTAGGTGTCATTCTGCCTCCTCTGAGCAGTGTGTGGTCCTCACTTCTCCCTCTCCATCTCCCTCTCCATCTCTTTCGTCTTGGTCACCACCACCACCATCACCCCATCATCGTCATCATCATCCGTGATGACACATGGAAAACCGGAGTCCACTTCGTTACTGCATCACATCTTCACTGCCCCTTCTACTGCACTTACCTCCTCATTTATCGTCGTCTTTAACCTGCCTCATCTCTTCCTCCGTTCTCCTTCCGATTCCTTCCCTTTCACGAGCTGCTCCTCACCAATTCATTCATCCATGTCACCTTGAGGTCCAACATTTATGGCAATGTAGGTGCATGAGTAGCGAAGCCATCTCTTGACGTCGTCACCATTCTACGGTTAAACTTGCGTGACACCAAAATTGCCGCGATCTTCAGTGCAGATTTATTAATCGGCTTGAAGGCTTGGCTGATCTGCCTACTCTGGTGTGCGTGTTTGCAATCATGATTAAGGCATTTGGGGTCCTATTAAAAGTGAGTTGACTTACAGTTAGCAGTGCTAGACCAGCATTGTTTGGCATGTCCTCTATTGTCTAGGCAATCGAATAATGGTTTGCCACATGGTAAACATTGCGGACAAACCTCGGCGCAGTGGGTGGTGATTTTGCACTTGGCCCTGTTGGATTACTGTTGTCGTATATTTGTGCATTGGGCTTACACTGTTCTCTTTCCAAGTTTTTTATATATATTTTACACAGATCATGAGGCTAGAATGCTAAATTGTTTTTTTAAGAATGTTTTTATTTTTTTTACTTGTTGGCCAATCATATCCAAATGCTAAAATGGGAGAAGCTTGCTATCGCCTACTCACATTTTGTGCCGCAATATTTAGGTTTCATGATATTACCACTCAATGATACGACCGGAAGTGGCACATTAAATTCACTTTTCTATGGTACTTAAGATTTGTGCCAATGATTTAACTTTATTTTTTCACACATTCTTTTTTGACTTTCTACTGATAAGGCTTATCAGTAGCATGCACACGGGCAGCTCTGGTTCCATCTTTTTGACATTGCGGTCAACAACAGGGACTCCTCGGTGGACATGCTTAGTGTTTGCACATTGAATGCTGTGGCTCAAGCTGCCCTGCTGTCACCTGTCAAACCATTTAACTTTATCAGAGTTAAGTCGAATTGCACAAACCTTCCCTTTTTTTTTTTAATCAAATGTAATAATTTAGGTGAGTTGTCCTTTTACTCCGGAAATTTCATGAAATTACATTTGAGTGCATAAATTTTATCAGATTCGTCACCCTCCACCCATCTGCTGTAAAATGCAACACGATCTGTTGTACACATACTAATTTTAAGAAATATTATTTTTTTTTTTTGTTTTTTAGTAAATTAGAATGAAAATGACAATGTCAGATTTTATTGCTCTCCAGCCCACAAACACCACCACCACCGCCACCTTCTAAATATAGCTGCCGTATTGCGGAGGGGCGGAGGGAGGGTGGAAGGAGGGAGAGGCAAGGATGGGGGTGGTGCAATGCTTTACTTATTCGCTGAGACGAAATATTTCCATCCATGGGCAAAATTTGGTTGCTCACCTCTTTTTACCCTTCCATGCACTTTTATTCAAGGCAAAGAAACTTAAGAAAAAGAATTTTTTCCAACAAATAGATGAAGGGGTCTATTTCCCCATAAGGGACGGCCTCAAAACGCTGTTGGGTGGAGGTCTGTGGAACCTGACCTCTCTCCCTTTGCCTTTCACTGTGTGTCTTCTAATTTTTTTCCGCCTCAATCAGAGTCTCACGGAGGTTTGCAGACAGGACAGCTGAAAAAAGGGATACAGCTTTGTCGCAGCGACGAATCGCTGTTGTGTTTCCATGATCCGATGGTGCCATAAAATTCCTAATTGTTTCACACTGTCGCTCCTCATTCAGACAGGCAGAGAAATTAATCATGCCTGTCAAAGCTCATTGCTCTTTGATACCGACCTGTGGGAACAGCAAAAGAAGGGTTGGGAAAAAGGAAGAAAAACCAAATAATAAAGTAAAAGTATTTATTTATTAGTTGCGTTTTTTTAAAAGGCAAAAGCGTTTTCTATGTTCTTGCCAAATTACTTCATTCCCAACTGTTTCAACTCTTGGCGGACGCCTTATGCGATCTCTTGGGACTTGGAAATGTGGAAAGAACATCCACCTTGGATTGACAATAAGCATTTGCAGTGGATTTTTTGTCGTATTTTTTCCGGTGAGACGAGGCGTCAGTACCACAGCCCTCTCGCAGCTGAGTGATCCATCATATCACGAAGTGACAGTTGGGCCTGTAGGCAGGGATGGGAGGATTGCATTCCTACACGGATGTGGAAGGCGGATTAGCTTCTTTAAACTTTCGTGCAAATGTGAAGAGAGGAATGCTTGTTCTGTGGAAGCTGAGGTGTTATTCCGTTCCCAAATCATAAGAGCTGATCAAATCACTGTTAATAATGGCATTTAAGTGGCACCAGACAATCATGAAAGTAGGAAGGAAGTGTGACCCTTCAGCAGCAGAAAGTAAAGTAAAATGCTAAAAAGAGGACTTTGACGGGGCTGAAGGTAAACTTTCCCTGGTGATGTGGACAGGTCCATTCATTATGCATAAATTCATTAATTTTTCTATCCATTCCTTTTATTCACTTACAGACTGTCTCTGACCAATAAGAAGGCGATTCGCTGGTGAAAACAAATATGCATTCTAACATTTTATTGGATCAACATCTTGCACATCTTCCGCATGATAGGCTGCCCAACTTTTTGTGCATCTTGGATTTCACTTTGATCATTCTACCATTCTACGGCAATCTATTTTTCTTTTGCCTAAAATTTACTACTGTACAAACTAAACAATTAAATTTTCTTCCTTGTTGCACAAATGTTATTGCATGATAGACTATAAAAAATGGCAAAGAGGAGGTGGATGGATGGGAAAACACGGACGCAATTTCCTGCTTCCGTATAAATCGGTTGCGGTGAGACTTGCAACTCTGCTATTGGTGAGCTCAAGGTCAAGTCTGCTGGATATTATGGCCTTGGAGACATCTCATTGGCTACTGGTGAGTCTGCTGAAAAACATTTTAATTTTTCTCCCTAATCCTCCACTCCTTTTTGTGGTAAACATCCACCTCACTCCTGCATCCATTATCTGACAAAATGAGGGTTGAAGTGTTGCCATTTTTTTCTTTACTGTCCAAAATTTGATGAATAATACACTGGCCATTCTGCCAATGCAAGATAATGGGCTTTGAACAAATTACAAACATTGATATTTCTAAATTTTATGATTTTCCTCTTAACAGCCAGGAATAATGATAATATATGGGCTCATAAATGCAACCACTAGTTTGGATGTCTGGCACTGGAAATTGGTGTCTGATGCGAGGTTTTATGGGTAAAAACGGCTTACTGAGCGTAAAAATGTGCTTCCATTCCATTGCCATCACTCAGCGTCTTTGAAACTAGTAACGGGGGGAGAGAGAAGCTAGAAGTCCAGCTTTTCAGGACGAGCTCCACAGGTGATTAGAAGCGAGGGGGTAAGCGTCAGAGCAGGAACAAATCAGTTACTCGGCGAGAGGACCACAATTTTCCTCATGGATCTACCGATTTCTAGAAGCAGTGGATAGCCAACAATGACCAAAACTTCAGACTTCCTTTTTATTTTTTAGTTTACTACTTCTGTACAAAAGGAGTTTTGAAAGTAGCTGATAACCAGTAGAAAGCCACTCGAAGGTTTATTTGACAACACTGTGAATTTCAACACCCCCTTTTGTCACTACCGCACACGAAGACCACTTACGACCTCCTTTGAAGGCACTGTTTACCATTTAGGAGGCATTTAAATGACATGTAATGTTCCCTTTAGGTATTTGGGGAGTGGATGTGAAGTAGATGAAATGTTTTCAACATAGCGATGCCTCCACTTACAAGCATTTAAGGGAGGGTCGTAATTGCAGCAGCAGTCCCTCTTTCACCGCCTCTTCTTTGAAAGAAATATAACGTAGGCTGAGGGCTGAGGTGTTTTGGTGACACAACAGACCACCCAGATGTGATTTAAACAAAAATAGTAGACAGAGTATAGCGATGAATCACTGTCTGGACAATAACTCATCCCGAGAACGCCTCGTGTGCAAGAATACCAGTGGATTGGAAATGATGTAGAAGTGGAGGGAGAGGGCTTTGACCTCTGCTTGCCATCTGCTCAATTTGTGACCCTCCACTCATTGTTTTCTGCCATCTCCCATTTCCTTTGCATTCCATTTATTTGTCTCCCTTTTTATCCATCCACGACATTTTCATCTTCTCATCCGAATATTTTGTTAGAACAGTCGGTGTGGTTTAGAAGGGGGCTGTGAGAATGCGGGTTGGTTTGCAAATCCCTCCCTCGCACAAGTTGGCGAGGCGTCTCGATGCCGCGATAGGACTCGTACTTGATGACGTCAAAGTCGCACTTCCTTTAGCACTAAAAATTTTATGCCATTTTCATGATCATTTATCGGTCGACAGAGTTCAGTCAAATAAGTTTGCCCACTTCGAGAAGCTTTGATGCGGTGTTTTACTAACTGTAGTGAGATTATTGCTACCACCGTCGCAAACGTCAGCGGGGAGCGGATTTTTGTCATTTAATAATTAATGGCTCACAATGAGGTAGTGACACTTGGGAACAGAGGAAGGGACAAAGGAAATGGCCATTATTTTATGCTTCCCCTAAATCACCTCAGCAGGAGGCCGTAAAACCCAAGCCGATGTTTTTGCACGCCCTTTGCCTATCAGCTGTTAATTATTCGCGAGATCTGGCCAGTTGCAGCAACACCTCTGAAGTCGAGATGCACCCGAAATGCAGTGTACGGCCAAGTAAAGGACTGAAACCTTCAGGCCATATCCTGTCGCACACTCCATTTCCCTTAGAGAGGTCTTCACCAGCCGTGGATAAGCTAACTCTAAGTGCTTCCTTATATAGTCAAGACAAGGAAAACTCTTCTGTTGTTGCACCTTCTTTTCCCTTCTTCCTCATTTTTAAAAGAAGGCCACTGTCTCCCTTCAGAAGGATCTTAAATTTTCCCCTAGCAGTGCAGGGAGCGAAGTGGTGGCACCACCAAGGAGCGCTGGGCGAGATGTCAGCTAAGACCCAACGCTTTTCCCTTATGGAATCGAAAAGCATAAAATCTCGAAGGGTGGAGAATTCTATCTTTATTAAGACCTATATAATGCTATGGTAAATTAAGTCTTCTACTCACCCAGGAGCAGATAATGGTTTCGAATATACTACTTAACAGCTTCAGTAGCAAGACGCTGCAGAGCATTTTATCTGACTGAAATAAACTTCAAGGAATGACGCCCTTATCGCCTCCTTATCGGGAGTTAAGTGGTAATGCCTCCCTACGACAAAGTAGTCAGTAAGGAAGAGTAATTTTAGGTATTTGTTCTTCAACTGCTTTATTCTTTCTAGTGGACACCTCAAATCCTTAATGCCTTCCTGTACTCACCTCCTTTATGCTGTGACCGCTTCGCCTGATTAAGAAGGTGGGAGGAGGTTTTAAATTCGCTAAAGTCTCGATTCTCAGCTGCTTACGGAGGAGAGTCGAAGTGAAGTATTTCATTAAATGACTCCACGTGCTTGAGGACTGGTAAATTCTCCATGAGATATATCACCTGTCAAACGTGAGGCAGAAGCTCAGATGTGAGGGGAGAAAGAAGGCAAAATCGTGTCTGGTGTCTGTGGCGAGGGAGGTGAAATGTGTGCATCACTAGGAGTGCTTTTGATTGACCGGCTGAGTGTGTCCTCCTTCAAAGATTTGCAGCACGATGGCACAAACCCTCATCAATCCCCAAAAGCTTCGCCACTTGCAATGACCACCTCGACTCTGGGTGAAAAAATGTCCCCCACCCCTCCCAGAAATGCCCTGATAAAACGCATTTATTTACTGCGAACACCAAACTACTGACTACTTTTATTGCTTTCCTTGAAAAAAGTGAAGGAAAAAGAGCAAAATTGTTAATCATATTCTAAGACAGGAGGTAGATATTGTTTCAGTTGCCATTGACCTTGTCGTGAAATCCCTTTCCAATGGTCTGTCTTAAGGAAGAACTAAAATTTTCCACGTGGCACCCAATCGGTAATAAAAAACGATGGAGGTGCTACATTAAGGCCCCGCCAACAGTTCGTCTGGGTGATACGCAACGCAGAACTGAGATCCATCCATTATACAGCCTTCCTTTCTTGATTCGCCCACAAACACCTTTGCCCATAAAGGTGTTGATGTTAGTCTGGGCACTAAGTGGGGACTTTTGAGGCTGCTGGCCAGTGTTTCGTTCACTCACTATTTTCAACATAGTAGAAATGTTTCATTCGCCTTTTCCATCAAACAACATTCCATTCCTTACAAAAATTTAAGACGAATCTCAGACGTCTAGTAAAGGTAAGAAGCACACAGGAATGTCAAAATCTGCTGACGCAAGCCAAAATTAATTTCCTGCCAATGCTTTTACGAAAGTCCCTAGGCGCAGCGACGCCTTCTTTCCATCGCCTTAATCGAATCATCTCAAAGCGGAGATAGGGCTGTAGATTCACAGTAAAGTGGTTTAGACAATCGGAGCTACCTTTTCCTCCTTTCCATGCCCATTAAGACATGAGGTAACTTGTTCCCCTGTGGGTGATTTTACCGCAAGCAACGAAACGCTAATGCATTCTAAGCAGAAAATTGCGAATGTTTGACCACCTCGTAAGCTTTTTAATTTCAACTATGTTGGTGTAGGCGGATTTTTCGACTACTGGAATCTCCAGCACAAGTCTTTACTTCAACCGCGCAGCATTGTGCATTCTTGTCATTCCAATTTTGGCTCTGCATCGGCATTCAGCAAGGAGGAGGCAACAACAGCCACAAAACACCGTGCGCCCCATCACCAAGTTCCGAATTCGGTATGAACACACCCAAACAAGTGCAAATTACTTCACATTAATCAATCTTTTCCCCTTAATAGAACAAATGACCTTTACAAACAGGTAGAGCAATCGTAACGTCTCACTTTGGGCCGACACTATTAATAATCCTTACTCATCGCTAAGTGGGTGAGAACACCCAAAATGAGCCTCGAGGATAGTTGGAATTACAAAAAAATCATTGTAATTAGCCTCATAAAATAAGTGTGTTGAATGTTACTTTCGAAAAGTTTACTAAAGATTTTTATTGCTATTTAGAAACCTCATATCATAATTTTTTTCCCAATTTTAGGTAATTTAAAGTGTATTTACACCCTTGAATTATTTGTTAATAGTCTGCACTAAAGTAAGCGCACCATTTTTGATTTAAACGGGCTGTCGCTGGTAAATTCTTCTCTTATTCTCTCCTAAATTAAGCCCAGCAAGGGCAATCGAAAAATGTGATTTCTTTACTAAATTGGACCGAAACTGAAGTTTTTTTCCATTGCCAGGCTCCACTTCTGCCTGTTAATTAGAGGCTAATTTCCTGAGAGGTTTTAGGATGACCGCTAGTGGGAATGCGGCTTGCTTCCTCTTTTTAACTTCCCATGGGAGCGAGAGAAGTTCCCTCTCCATTACAACTACTTCCGCCCTGCTTGAACTCCCACTTTTTTATTCACAGTAAATCCTTCTTCCCACTATCGGGGTAGTTCGAGTGGTCCCGTTCGAGATCTTTAACCTCTATAATAAGTCGCTGCTATGGAAATTTACGGCTTTGCCTCTCTCCACCTCTTTCATGCTTTTCTCTCCTCAAGTAAACATCAGATCTGCATTGAAAGCTCAGGCAGTGATTCACAAATCTGACTTATTCTCCCTTTGGAAGGACGAGTTCAATATGCATTATTTATGCAGTAGTGCCATTGAGACCAAATGTTATGCGATTTAAATGCTGCAATAAATGCATAATCTGACAGGCTTAGGGATGAGATCACATGCACGCACTTTTAATGGGTTGAGTCAGTTGGCCAGTCAACATTGCTGTACCAGTCCAGTGCCAATAGTTGTACGCGGTGTCTGCACTGTCATGAGACGAGGGGGGCAGTTCAAATCATCCCTCCTTATCCGATATAGGAGGGTGAGGGAAGCAGAAAAAAGGGGAGAGGAGAAATACCTTTGCTACGTTTATAAGAGGGATGTTTAGGACGGTATTGGAGGGAACATTAGTGAATAGAATGATGTGTAAACAAAAAATACATTTCTTGAGGTATACTGGAAATGATTTACGACTATGTTTTCAAATACGGGTTTAAAATGGTTCTCCCAAGTTTCGTGTTTGGGTACTTTTTTTTTGCCACGCCTGTTGCATGTGTTTTACCGCTCAATGTCGGCTGCAGAAAACTGCGGTCAAGTATAAGGTCAAGGGGAAGAAAAAAAGGGCTTTATTGTTAGTTCGGTTCTTCAGTCAGATGTGCTTAAGGGCACCAATTTTATCGCTTTTCTTTTTATTTTTCGCCTTGGCCAAGATGGACACTCAGCTAATTACGGTTAATACCAAAGGAAAGGTGCAAAGTGAAAATAAAATGCGAACGCCAGTGACAAGAAAGGACACCTTAAAGCCGGTCAACTACAATACAGTAGAAATGTCAGACTGCACAAAATCCGCATCCACCACCTCAAGACGCCCAATTATATCAGTAGCGCAGAGGTATCAATAAAATATCGCGTCTTATTATTTCACCCGCATGGCCTAACCAACGATTACGAAAATGCTCCCAAAAACAAGCAGATACTCTAAGGTTTCAAGCTTGGAGGTTTGAGGCTTTCAGCATCAAATGATCCGCACTGAAGATCGCAGCAATCTCGGTGTCACGCAATTTTAACCGTAGAATGGTGGGCATGTCAAGAGATGACTTCGCTACTCATGCGCCAACATTGCCATAAATGTTGGACCTCAAGGTGACATGGATGAATGAATTGGTGAGGAGCAGCTCGTGAAAGGGAAGGAATCGGAAGGAGAACGGAGGAAGAGATGAGACAGGTTAAAGACGACGACGAATGAGGTGGTAAGTGCAGTATAAGGGGCAGTGAAGATGGGATGCAGTGACGAAGTAGACTGGCCTTCCATGTGTCATCACGGATGATGATGATGATGATGACGGGGTGATGGTGGTCGTGGCGACCAAGACGATACAGGTGGAGAGGGAGATGGAGAGGGAGAAGTGAGGACCACACACTGCTCAGTGGAGGCTGAATGACACCTACGGCTGATTGAATTAGATGGAGACGGAGGGCGACGTGGGGTGAGGGAGAGGTGGGAGGGGGGAAGGGCGTGCTGTGCAATTCGTCAATAGCACTGCAGGTGGCCCTCACAACGAGGCTGTGGGTGACGGCAGCATTCGTGGTGGTGTCTCATTCCTCACACTCTCTTACACAGTTGGGATGGGTGAAGGTAGTGGACGGTGCACATCGCAGGCTACCTCGTGTCTGCCTTCAAGGAGGCAGTGTTGCTACGGCGAGCACATTTGACTGACATGGTGGTGTGTGTGGTGGAGTGGAACAAAGAGTCGGTGAGGACGCTGTTGGGAAGGCGAATGACGTGGGGTTCGCTGCTACCACAGTCGCCTTTTCGTCTTTCCCCAAAGTGCTTTGTCACAGTTGTCATGCAATTAGTTTGGCACAGGAGGCCACGTTGTGTGTGAACGTGTGACCACTTGGCGGTGGTGGTGTTGGTGGAAGAAATGAAGTGGGTGGCAAAGAGATGCGGCAGGTAGGAGGGAGGGAAGGAGGGAGAGAGGGTGTAAGGAAAAGCGGAGGGAGGATCGGCTTTGCGAGGTCGCGGAGCACCGTTGGTGGGGTGAAGGCGAAGGCGAAGGCGAAGACGAGTGACAATGCAAATGTCATGCAATTGTGGATGTGTGCACGTGTGTGGTCGCCTCGTCGATGCTAGCTGAGTGGATGGCAGATCTGCCATGTGGCCACCGTGAATGTGCGAGCAACGGCTCTCCCTTGCCGTGTGTGCAAGTCGAGTTTGGCTTGTGGCAAGGAGGAGGTGAGGTGTGGGTGGCATGGGTGGCTGTGCTGAGGCGTGTTGGAGTAGTGTAAGGGGAGGAGGTGTTGTGTAAAAGTACTTCATCGCATGCCTTGCAGTACCATTTGCTTAAGGGTGGCAGCCCGACAGTCTGGTGATTGATGCGGTGACAGAGGAGAGCCGCCTTCAAGCAGTGGTCGAGGCAGTTATTCAGCTCTGTGCAGCAGATAACGTGGCGGAGGTGGCTGTCATAGGTAAGGTGGTGGGGGTGATGTTGGTGGTGAAGGAGGAGGAGGAGGAGGAGGAGACGAAGTGCATAAAAGTGAGGTAGATGAAATGAGTTCGTCGGTGCAACAGGTTGCGCCTCCTCCTCCTCCTCCTCCTCCTTCGTCCCTTCCTCCTTCGTCTGGGGGTGACCACATCTGCTTCATTCTGCCATTTGTGTCGAATGCAGTTTGTCAGCCTCCCTACACATTGTGACCTTACCGAACGAAATCGTAGAAGTGCAGTCGTGACCCACAGCCTCCCTAAACTGCGCCTATCATATCAGATCATCTCGACATAGTGACCTCCTCATTCACCCTCACCTTCACCGTTGGCGATGCGAATGTGATGTGTGGTTGAGGTATGGATGGATGGATGGCAGTGGGTGTGGACGGGCAGGAGGCATACAGGCAGGCAAGAAGAAGGAAGGGTGTGAAGGCATGAAGACGAATCGACGCACGCATAGACGGACAGACAGATGACAGATGATCGTGTGTAGACAAAATCCAAACGAGGTGATTGTGCAGCTTGTGAGTATCGAGGGAGTGAATGCTTGCCACTTTATTCGCCTCGCACTCAGTCCACCTCACAGCTTTGCTCGCAGCACAGGAACATGCCCCACCGAGTGACACGCACACCTGCACACATACGAGCACACAACCAGACACGATGGTGGCTATCGTTGCGGCATCGAGGTCATCAGTGCCGGTGGATGAATGCAATGGCGTTACCTACTTCCACGTCTTCGATGGCAGTTTGTGGTGTGAGTGTTTGGTGAGGGAAATGTGGGTCGATGGAAGTGAGGCTGATGAAGAAGGGGGAGGTGGAGGAGGAGGAGGAGGAGGATTGGAGGTGGAAGGTCTGACGTGCGTACCACTAGCGATAGCTACACTACTTGTTGTCACATCCTCTCATCCAATGCGTCAACTCACATCCACTTTTGCTCCCACGTGGCTTATCGTCCTGCCTTCCTCACACTTCCATCTGGAGAGGGGAGGTACTCATCTGTTGACTGTCAAGTGGGAGTCGACGGTGGGATGATGCGTGATCGGTGGTGCTGTCGGTGTTGGTGTTGGTGTGGGTGTGGATGTGGGTGAGTTGACTTGGTGTAGGTGTCATGGCTCTATGGGGGAGGCAGAAGAGAGGAAAGGAGGAGGTCATCATTCCGCAGTCCCCGCCATTGGTTGGAGCATGCAAGTGATGGAGCATGTGCCCTTCCGTTAGGTCATTCCGCTTGTCTGCTTACGCCTCGGTACAACTGCACACTCGTGCTGCCACCGAGCCCTTCATCTAGTCCTCCTCGCCTCCATCACCCTCCTTTCACCCTTCCAACTCCACTTCATCCGCCTCCACCACCCCTTCACAGATCCCTCCCTCCTCCCTCCCTCCCTTTCTCCCTCCCTCCCTCCCTCCCTCCGTCCCTCTCTCTTCCCCTCTTTCCCTCTTGCATCAGATCACGACTGCAAGTTATGCACGAGAGTAGTAGGGAGGACTTGGGAAGGAGGAGGAGGGTGGACAGGTGTCGCAGCGACGCCTTCCCCTTCTGAGTTGGTGTGGAGTGTTTTCAGTGTGGCGTGGCTCACATCTCCCACATTCGGTGACATCGAAGGGAGGCAAATGAAGTGGCGGTAGGAAAGCGACTGCCCACTGTCTGCCTCGTTTCCACACTGTCTGCCTCGTCATCGCGTTGCAACCGAACGTGCTTCCTCTCCGCCTTTTATTGCCTCATTATCTACTTACCTGCGTGCTGACAGTGTGGTTGTCGGGTGCCACGTAAAGGTGGTGATGTGGTGGGGAAGGACAGTAGTGGAGTGTGATAGGACGGTATCGTTTTTCCTTGTGTCGACTTGATTGCAGCAGCCTGCATCGCCACCGACGTTGGGTGGTGAGGTGAGGTGGGGTGAGGGGATGGGATGGGATGGGAGAGGAGGTTAGGCTAGATGAGGGTGGGTGAGAGGAGGGTAGGTGAGGGAGAGTAGGTGAGAGGAGGGTAGGTGAGGTGAGGTAAGGGTTGTGTGCGGATTTGAGAGTTTTCTGCAGACTTGAGGAGCGTCTGAATGGTGTGTGGAGTGAGATGAGTGTGAGTGGATGACGTGGTGACGCACTAAATGCTGTCTGTTGACGGACGGATTGAGAGACAGTTTCCCTCCCCCGACTGCACTTAGGCAGGTCAAGTTGGTGTTTCTCCATTTGAGTGCGAGTAGCCTCTGAATTTTCTTTTTTTTTTCAACTGAGCACATATGCATGTTTTTGCGATATAATACTGCAGTTGACTTTAAATTACTGGAGTTACTTTTAGCCTTTGACTTCTTTTGCCTCCGATTGGCTTCATTCATAGTTGACCGGTCGGGCAACTTGGCTGCTAAGCGCAAAAATAAATTTGTAAGATGAAATTGCCATGGGAAGGAAGAACTGTTGTAGTGGTTATGGGAGAGATTGGTATGGGCACATCAATGGAGGTTGGCCTTGTTTCACCTTCAAACTTTGCCTCGAGCCTCCTAGCTCTGCTTCCTCAAGGGGAACGCTACAAAGCACCTGATCTTCCTTATCGCCGCTGCCTTTTCTGATTTTGAGAGATAAAATTGTTGATTAGGTATGCAATGACTGGATTTCGACCCTGCAATGTCCAAAGAGCCTTTCACCTTCCTATTCTATGATAAAGATTAGGTCCTTCTCTGTTGACTTGTCTCCAACCCTCCTACTGCAGCCCATTTGCGATGAACGCAAATTCACGCAGCAGAGAACTTCATTCCTCGTGTGCACAAGAAATCCTCTGATTTCAAAGACAAATGTGATGTTACTTGCTTACTGAGGGAGGAGAAGGCGGAGGGCTTCTCGTTGCCAAATGTATAGGGGGAGGAGTGAGAAGTTAGTGCAATCTTCCCACGTCTTTTGCTACATCCCGAACACTTAGTTCGTCCGAGGCTGAGAAATTTGCTCCAGTGGCCTCCGCATGGACCCTACATTTGTTCTTTTATGGCTTAGTTGGATCTACTGATGGCCTCACGTTCACCCGTCAGCGAAGCAAGCGGTTAGTAAGGGCATAAAGGCAAATTGGGGAACTGAGATTGTACTGTCTTGTCGCTTTGTTTAAAGTTGACTAGCTAAAACTAAAATAGTCCTCAAGAAGTGCTTTTGCAGCGTAAATCACGGTGAGCGGACAGTTCCAACACCGTTTTACTCAACAAAATGTGGACAAACATTTCGAATTTCGGGACGTTTAACACTGATGCAGTAGCCTGGCTCTGCTTGTCCTTGATTTCTTCGCTAAGGTTACATTCGCTTTTAAAAATATTCCATTCGCATTGGCTTTGATGCGTGTGTGGTCCACCATTCACAAATTCTCAGCTCCATAGAAGGTGCTTCTGTACAGCATGTCCCTGAATCATCCCTCTAGTTCACTGTCTGGCATTTAACATGCATCACGTTGAATGAGTGCGATTTAGGAAGCCTTTAAGATGAGTTAAGGTGGTTTACTTCCACGTGCTTTACCGCCTAAATGGATGGTTTAACTTGAAAATTGACCGCGAGAACAACTGCATCACAACAGGTTGTAATACCTCTCTCTAGCTTGGGCTTAAATGCATACCAGTGGCCGCGCTGACATACTCTACGTCAACAATATGTGTCTCACTACGCAGTTAATAACCCCTTCTGCCTTCGGGAGGACTTATTCCGCAATACTTTCACCAGTGATCAGCTCGTGGAAAATAGCGCGAAGTTGGAATGCTATACGCATGCAATTGGAACCACAGGGCAGAAACTATGAGTTTCCTAAGAAAGAAAAGAATATCATGATGATCAAAAAGGCCAATCCTTGATATTTTTGACATTAAAGTAATTGGGTAATGGAATAAATCCGAAATGCAAAAAGGAGCCCTTTTTAACAGCAAGGTGTCTTGATCCTTACTTCCAGATGTTCAAATTCATAAACCTGTAAAGCCGTGCAAGCAAAAATATACTTATGAAAGGTATCAAATCATTTTGTTCGTCAATATAGCATTTCCGCGTCTTAGATTTTTGAAAGATTTTGCGACTGCAGGTCTGTTGATGCATGCTTAAGTATGCGTTTATATGACTGCCGGACGCTTGGCGGTCACTTTAGAGTTTGTCTGGCCCCTGAACACGTGGGCTAGCCTTTGAACCATGCTCAGGCCCATTTGTCCTGTTTTATTTATAGTACATGTATTCAGCTGCACTTACATACATGCCGACAATGGGGGCTCAGGGCGCTACAGCGCCAGCGCTTCAAACCATAAAATTTCACTTTATTTTATTTAAGTTTTGTGCATAATGACTGATTTGCAGGACAGAGTTGTTCTTTAACCAAGCAAGGTTTCAAATGCAGTACTTTGTTCATGTGACCTCCTGACATGCGGCGGGTGCTCTGAGATTCACCTAGCCCGTCTGCGCGTGAGCTAGGCATTGAATCAAGCTCAGGCTTAGTCCCTTTACTCACCTTGGAATACACGTATTCAGTTCCATTACTGACTTCTTCTACCTTGTGGGAAGTCTCGAGAGTTTCCTGAGTATGTAGTGTGCTCAAACCCACTTAAAGTAGAACTAAGTCATAATACTAAGGCAAAATTCAGGAATCTGGTGTGCAAAATAAAATGAGGCCTCAGATTAACTGCACTGTAATGCTTTGTTTATGTGATCGCCTGAAGTTTGGTGTTCACTTTGAGATTTGTCTAATTCTTGTTTTTGTGGGCTGGCGTTGGATCCATGATCAGATTTAGCCGCTTTGTTCTCCTTGGAATACAGGCATCTAGCTTCACTTACTGTCTGCTTCCACCCGGTGCGAAATCTCGAAATGCTACAGCCACTATATCACATTTAATAAAACAACCTCGAAAATATACAAGATAAACTTTTAGATAATTGTCACGTTATCCAATAAACAGAGCTCATTCGTGCGGCAAAAATTATTTCCCACTATTTTTATGAAATTTGACGCCAAATATGACTCAGATGTCGAATTAGGATATTAAACATTATTACCACACTCTGTTCTCAAGGTTACTTTGCATCCGTTGTTAGTGAATCTCCCTAGTGGTGCGAAGTGATGACTCCTCCCACATTTGCTGACATTGGCAAGTCTGCTCGTGATCTCCTCCGAAAAAACTTTGATCTTGGAGTTCGATTCTTCTCCTTCAAGGGCAAGAATGACAAACTTGAATTCCTCGGTCGGGTTGACAACGCTTTTCGGGTCGGAAAGGTATAATTCTAATCTCAACTCCACCATTGAAATAACAGATGTTAGGGACATTTGAGTCAAAGTATAACCTAAATGAGTATGGTCTGATACTCAATGAGAAGTGGTCTTCGAAGGGTTTTATGTCCGCGGATGTATCTGTTGATGGTCAACTCATGAATGGCCTTTGTAACACCCTAAAAACCGAATATGATGTGGAATCTGGGTTTGTTTCTACTACTTATGATGTTCTTTGCAATTTAGAGTAAATCGCATTTCCCTTAAATCGACGTACAAGAACGATTTCATTAACAAGCAAGTGGATTTTCAATTTCGCCATCCTCTGCCAGATGCATTGCAATCACTGGTTATTGGGTACGTTATTAGCATATTATTAAACATTGTTTATTGAAAATCAATAAGTGCTGTTTGTCAATGCGTGGCCTCTCAGGTACCAAGACTACTTGGTTGGTGCTGATCTACACTATGACACCTTTCGGAAGGAACTGAGACGTGTTGATTTCGCGTTCGCTTACTCTGTCAAGGATTTTGGCTTCCATGCGATCATTACGAATTGGGCTCACACTTTTACAGCTGGGATCTATCAACGCCTCACTGATCGGCTCGAATACGCTGCTGAAGTGAGTTGTATTTTACGTGTTTCTTTTTTCATAAATGCACAATATTTTAACACAATTAACATATACATTTTTTCGCTTTGTCACCTGGTTTGTCTTTTTATTCACATTTACATCTGTCACGCGTTTAAGTCCAATTTCACTCTCCTTTTCCTTTTTGTGGACCTCTCTGTTCAAATGTTGCGCATCCTCTGCCTTGTCAACCCGGTAATCTTTATTCGTCTGTCCATCATATCCCTTTGTCATTCATCAGATATTGTATCGATTCTACAGGGTGGTTTCAGAGCTACCCATGCTCGTATCAATTTCGCTCCTTTGCCGTGGATCTTCCTACCTATGTCTGAGCGATCCATTCCTACAAACACTTATCTAGCAGTAATCTCTTCGTTCCCTTCTTATTCGTCCTCCTACAATGTACCAGTTCTTTCGTTTGCTAATGCTTCAACTTTTTTCTCGTACAACCTACCAATTTATCCGTCTCGAAGTCGCCCACCTTTACTAGCCCATTTGTCCGTTCATCCATCAAATCGTTTCCCTCGCGTAATCATTACTGCATAGGCGTCCGTTATTCGCACTGGATTGAGAATCGCCTATTCACCTGTTTTCGTCCCATGTCTTTTCAAGACTACGTGGAATCGTGACGTTCCTGATTACAACTGGGCTATAGCCTGTCAAATAGCAACCGATCCAGACCGAAAGCACATTCTCAAAATAAAATTGGACAGTCTCCAGCGCATCTCCATCTCCTTAAAAAGTCAAATTGTTGAGGGAGTTAATACAGCCGTCTCGGCCATGTTTAATGATGTTGAAGAAACCCAAGTTGGTTTTGGCGTTGAAATTGAACGATGAGAAGAAGTAGAACCTCTCCCTCCCCTATTTTTGCGTGTCTACTGGTTTGATCCTTTGATATGGGATTCGTTCTATGCTCTTGTTTTCTCTCGAGTGACTTGTAGTAGTTAGGATTCTGTGAATAAAGCCATATTACCGGTGTCATTTTGCTGAACCATAGAGACTAATCCTCGATTGGTTGCCCTCTAACCGACAAACTAAGAATGAGATGCGAAATACGAGTTCCGTTGACATTATTGGGGGAAATAAATGAAAGAATGGCAGATATTCCATCCTATGTAAATCGTCACATGTTTAAGCGCCCGCTTTGAGGATTTGAAGTGGGTTGTGAGACATTGACTCCCCCAAGCGCTGAACAGATTTTGACAAATCTAGCAATGTTTTACATACAAGTTCCGTTCCTGACCCATGTAGCCCATCTTATAACGTTTATTCCAAGGTCGAGCTCTATTAACCTTCTAATTTCAGTTATTGTTTGTGAGATCCTTTTTTTCTAAGTCCCATTTATGTAAGTAAGCTACAGTGAAGCGACATTTTTACGGCTTCTGTTTCACGCCTTGGAAACACCAACATCGCAATCCATACGGCCTTAAGAATGAGGTACGAGCCAAAAACCTTAACGTCTTAATACATTTCGGATTTAAAAGCACTGCCTGCTGTTCCACTTACGGTTAAACAACTCAGACTACAAGAATAACACTAAGGCTTGAAGGTAGAGAAGGATTCTGAGGTGAGTGAAGAGGAAGAAAGCATAGCAGTACTTGCCCACACAAAATATCAAAACTTCTCACGAGTAATTCATCACCCAACATTTGGTGCTGACAATTTCTTGCAAAGAACTGCTATATTCCTCAGGTCTCGTGCACCCATAGAAGTTCTGTCAAGTTCTAAATTCGATGAATCCAGAGCACAGCGACCTCACAATGGGGTCGCCTTAGCTTGCCGGGTCTACGGCATGCGCCTATGTGACAAATGATGGTTAAATTTATCCGATTTGACGTCACGGGGATCAACTACACACTCAAAGTCTGTTTCGGCATAACATTGACAAATCAAAGAGGAAATTTGGGTGAGCATAAAATTGGAGCCGTTTTAGAGCACTGGAGAGGGAGGATGTGAAGAGAATCCCTTCCCTGATGAATGAGTGTTTGGGATATCACCAAAATCTACAAGCCGCCTAGTGCAAACATGGAAGATGGTAGATAAATTCCAACTTGGGAATGGGAAAAAGCAAGGGGATCACTGATTTCCTCAATTTGGAAAGAGCTCTCATTCGACCGTACCCACAGGCTCCCATACGGATAGCAGAGGAACATTACACACCCCTGAGGTAAGGTAGGAAAAACCAGACCTCACAATATTGGTGAGGTTGGCGGAAAAAGTGCTATATATCGGCATATTGTCGGGGAGCAAGGAGAAGAAATACCAAACATTTTTCTCTTTAAAAATGCACCTTGAGGGAAGAGGAGGAGGAGGAGGGGAGGTCGGATCAAGTCAAACAAACGCCAGGTGAAGGAGAACATGTTCTGCGCTTTCCTCACCCGGAAAGAAGACAATAGGAAAGGAATCAAACAAACAAACGCCTTGAAAGATGCGGAAAGAACAAAACGCGGACTGTTTCCGCCTCGAAATGCAATTCGACGAAAGTCAGATCTGGGAAAATCTTTAATTAAAAAAGGAAGGAAACAAAGAAACAGTTTGATTATTTGCCCCCAAACTTCTGCCTTAACGCCATAAACGAAGGAGATATCGACGTGGAGGTAAGGCTACCTGATCGGCCGCTTTTCAAGAAAGCTGACGATAGGGAGGAAGAGGAAGGTTTTGCCGATGATTCCGCCGCTGAATGAAGTTTTGAGGCAATAGACTGAATCATCTCTGAGCCTCGTCGTTTGGGCGCAGTGGGCACTGCTTTCGATGTTGATGCTGGTGACGGCGTAGGTGTCTCTGGCGTTGGAGAAGTTCGAACTGGCGACTTCTTCTTCGGTTTTGGAGACCTGGAAGATGAAGCTGTCAATGGTGGTGTTTTGGGAGGTGAATGCCGCTTTTCCTTTGGGGGTGATTTGCGTCGAGAAATGTCGGTTTTTGAACCAGCCAGCTTGGAGGAGATTCGAGAAAGAACAGAGGGTGTGGAAGAAGGCTTCGGAGAAGAGGGAGCCTTTTCCTTTGAGGGTTCGACACTTGCAACGACGGTTGGAGCGATAGTAGTGGTGTTGGTGTTGTTGGCAGTCGTGGTGGTAATTGAAGAATGTCGAAGTTCAGCAGGATGTTTGATTATTACATTGGAGGAGACAGAGGATGATAGAGGGAAAGTGAATGATTCAGTTTTTGGGATCAGATTGTCTTTTTCTGAGGGCACACTGTCTTCAAAAAATTTTCGTCGAGCAGGTGAAATCGGTTGGCGTAGGGGCGGTTTACCTAGAAGGCCCCAAAAATGGCGCATCGGTAACTCTAGTTAGTCAATTTGAAAGTGATTCAATGCCAGTTAGTAGTAATAGCTACCAGGGGAAGTAAAAGGCCTCTGAGTGAGATCGCCAACACTTCCAAGGTTGTCAACAGAAGATTGGCGAGAGCGGACAAGAAAGCCTGGTGTTGGATCCGGATAATTTGTAATCTGATAAAATGAAAGAAAATGGAACTACAGAGAGTAGCTTATGAATAACCCACTCGGCGCGTAATGCGTTTGCCAACCGGGTCACAATTGAGTGCGATGAAACAAATACGTACTTTGTGGAAGATGACATGTGTGGCTGAATCAAATTATGCCTCAGAATGAGTAGCACTATTAGGTGTCAAGAATACCCATAATATCGGTTCCTTCATATTAACCACACAAATATCATAAAGTAAGCTACTTAAATGCAATTTCAGTAGCAGCCCACATACCTTCCGAATGCTGACATCGGGTGAAACAGAGCGACCGCATCGAACCAATGAGGGAGTAACACTTCTGGCCAACGAAGGGCTTATTCCAGCAGCCAAGCTCACTGTACTACCCCTGAATCCGTTGGAAGACTTGTGGAACCACTCCACTGAGGTGGACCGATTTCCCGCGGAGAGCGGAGTCTTGGGCTGGGTAGCGGGAGTACTTATCATGCTATCACCCATCATTGACTGTGTATCGGATGTGTGTGACCTTGAAATTAAGAGAATGCCGTTTAAATTTCAATTAATATTGGGTCGCTGACATACACCGAAGCTTGGTTAATCGACTTAAAGACCTTGACATTTAAAAGTTTGGCGGCGAGCAAAGCGCTCATACCTCACACTAATACTCTACATCTCTACGAGGCAATAGAGAGCAAGCGTCATATAACTAGCTGATGAGGGCTGTAGGCTAGAAACCAATATGACACCTGCGAGAGGAGGCGCTAGCCTTTTCACTATAATTACAGCGTTTGATGGACGAACATCCTACTCCCTTACATGAGCGAAATTGGTCGAGAATTACCTTTTAATCATCTACCACTCTTCACAGTGGTAAGTTAACGGTGCGCTGGATACCTTTGCCACGTGCTAACACGACAGCGAGTATCAGCGAACGATGAGATCTCCAAAATCAATGTTAGTGATTTTGAGGATACATTAATTTCAATGCATCATGTATCTGCGATGGTTGGTCACGTGTGTGGAGTGTCACCAGATAGGCGGGATGAAGCTCGCATCAATTATCCTCCAAATAATCTATTGCATTAATGCCAATGGTGGTCTGACTTCGCTACTTAAATGTTTAAGTAAACCGGGTTGGTACGTCCAAAAAAATCGCAAAGAAGGAAAGGTAGGAAATAAGAAGCATGATAAAATACCCAAAAAACAAAAAACAGTCGTAATTCAATATCTCAACCTAAAGACATTGGAATACCAAACATCTTTGCCTTGTTCACATGGGGCCACAAATTACTGTACACAGGGCGTGAACCCCGTCAAAGTACGCAAGAAATATCACATGGGGAGTGGACCGTTTTAAAGACGTAATCACAGAGCGCATCAAGGACGAGGTTTAAAAATGAAGGAGAGTCACAACCCCATGGGTGAGTTGTCATAGTTCTTCCCAAAACAACCTTTGCCTTTACTCATCAATCAATGATTACAATATTGCCCTGACCTTCATTAGTCGGTTTTAAACGAAATTAAAAGATTTAAACCATGCACAAGTGAACGCATGCATAGATGTGGCAATGAGACGATTCCTGGAGCATAAACAAATAAAAGACCGTTAGAAGTAAAAATTAGGTGGGAATGTTTAGAAATGAGAAAGGGCGAAATAGTAAGCTAGAATTGGAGCCATAACTTCTGATAATTAAAGCATCAAGTGGCGACCAAGGAGAAGATTTTAAGACATTTAAAGCAAAAAACTTAGGAAGTGCCTGAGGAAAATATCAGCGCGAAGCAAGTCAGCCTTAGATGATGTTTCCTTGTTTTAAAAACTAAGCGCGATTTGCTGAAATCATTTTAGTAGTAAGGCTGCCAGCTCATAAGCACAAAGCGGATGAACTGAGGCCGGTTAGCGACCTCGAAAGCAACTAAGCGCGAACATATGCACTACTCAAATTTGCCTAAGCGCCTTTTGCAACGCAACGGGGTGTAGAGAGATAGCACCTACCCGAGCATTGCAGGACCTGCGGAACTACTCCTAGAAAAAATTTAAATCAGAAAATACAAACCATCAATAAGGCGCAAAGTGTAGTTTACCGATAAGTGAATAATTAGTAGGCGTGTGCAGGTTAATAGACCTGTTCTACTACCAAACCTACCGTTGACATTGATCGTCAAGGGAACATGTCCTGTAAACAGCCAACAATACGTTGTAAAAACAACATCTACTTAAAATATCACAAGAAGCATTTTACAGAGGAAACCTCACCGTCGGAATACGGGTATGTGTTGGCGACAGGTGCGCCAGCGCTCCATTTCAGCGACAATGTCGTTGATAATCTCCTCTGACTTCATGCCTTCCATTCCCTCCTAAACAAAGGAGAAAAGTATTCGAGCATAAGCGTTAAAAGCAATTGAAGGGCCGCGCAGAGAAAGAGCTTACCCTGTTGGCTAGACGAATACACCACTGTTCGATCGAAATTCGAGAATCCTCGATTCGGCAGAGCAAATCTTCCCTCTCCTCCGTCCAAATTTTGTATTCCCGGTCTGCTCCCTGTTCAGCATCAATTAGTCTCTCTCTGAACAACTCAGCTTGCTCGCGATACAGATTCAACTACAGAGAAGATGATAGTCGAAAACTCCTGCGTGTACTCTTAGCCTTCCGAAACTATATTACATCGGTAGCAACTCATTGAAAGTCCAGAAGCCAAAGTATCATCCATCAAAGGAATAGCGATAGATGCACAATAACGCTTGATACCAACCTGTAACAACTGCTCATTCAAGCATTCCATTTGACATTCAGCGGCTACCCTAGCAGCCTCTGCCTCATGAATTGCAGCAATGGTGGCTTGGGATTGAGCTTCAAGCCGGTGCTGAAGCTCGGACCTTAGACGAGCTATGGTCCTCTCGGCCGAGTCGAGACGTCGCGTGGTTTCGGTGCTGGCGGCGTTAGAGGGAGTGCCAGCATTAATCATACTAATGTGACCAGTGCGAGCAGGTGAGGCGCTAAAGCGTTGTAATACTTTTGGCAGTTTCTGTTGCTCTTTCAGTTGAGCCAATTGCACCTAAACCAAAAGTGAAGGCTAGTCTTACGCCAATAACTCTACTTACAAATAATAAGTAGCAACTTTGAGGTAATATAAATTGCAAATCAAGAGTAAGAAAATTTTACAACTACAATCGTCTAAAAGATTAACATCCCCCTGACTTCACCTTAATATCGGACTTTTCCGACTCCAGTTTGGCTATTTCTTGCTCAAACTTCTGTTTTTCCTTCTCGAAGTTTATTTCCGCCTCTGCCAGTCGAATGCTGGTCTCCTGCAAAGATTTCCTTGTGCTTGCTATTGTACTCTTCCTCTCCTCCTGCTACAAATACCAAAAGCCCACACTCAACCGTGCGGTCCAAAGCAGCACCGAAGAAGAAACCAACTAACCTCCTTTGCTTTAGACTCGAGGACAACGCGTTCCGATAGCCAGGCTTCCTGTTCTGCTTCGTACTGCTCCTTAAGATTGGCAAACTTCCGTTGATATTCCAGCATCTTGTTCTGAATTATTTCATTCTTAATTTTCAGCTGAGAAATTATGCTGCTTTGTTTAGCAACAAGTTCATTAAACAAAGTAAGCTTTTTGCTGATTTGCGTCTCAGCAACAGCGCGAGAATAGAGATCGCCACTAACGCCGGAGCCAACGACCATACCAACAGGTGTGTCCACTGGAGAATTCTATAAAAAGTCTAGATTCATCTTCAATTCATAATTTGTGGGTAGTTTTTTAATTTGTGTGATTATTACCAAGCGATTGCAGGCCTCCTGAAGGCGTTTTTCAAACAGCTGTCTATCCCGACGTGCCTCTTTGGCGATTTCGTCTCTCTCTTGACGTAGAGCAGTACATTCGCGACGAAGACGATCCACTTCCATGCGTCTGCTATCCCGACTCCCATCGCGGCCAATCCCACTGTCAGGAGAAGAATCGGCTCTCCAACCACCCACACTCTCCCTCTGTTGGAGCCTGCCAGCAATGAATAAATATTTAATTTTGGACGAAACACTCACTGAGTAAATATTCCAAAATTTAAAAACCCACTTCTTCTGCAGTTCTGCTATGGTGGCCTCAAGTTTCTTAACCTTGACTTGTGCTTCTGTGCTAGCCTGACGTGCTGCATTCAATTCTTCGTCGAGCCTCTGTGAGTCCTTCTTCACCTCACTTAGAAGGTCATCTTTCTCGCGAACAAGACCCTCTTTATTCTTTACCTCCTGTGCTAGTTGTTTGCACTTCTCAGAGGCCTCTAATTCAGCTGCTTGAGCCTTTTCTAGATTTGAGTTAGAGACTGAAAAGAAATGAGAAAATTTTGGTCAGGTTGAAAAGGGTATGATCGAAAAAAATCACATAAAAAGTGGATTTTCATGACAGATTGTCTGGTCGTGCCCGTAAACCCCTGCACATTCCAAGCCCTTTATCTCCAAAGAAGAACGTTACAGTAGACAACGATGATGACCTGAGTCGCCAAAGCCTAGGCTAATGGAGAGTGCGAGTATTTCGAACGGTTAGTCGTGGGAACCGTAAGATGTAGATGGAGAATTCAAAAAAAAATTGGTGACAATTTTTGGCAAGTCCTACGTTCCCTGCAAACCAGATCACTATTGCTGGCAATAAAGTTAAGGCGCTTTCTATTTCTTCAAAACAGCCCTCAAGGCAACGTAAGGAAACGTAAACTTGAGAACATTTTAGAAAGATCTACCCACCATCACGCCCCTTCCCACTGTTCCTTCCCTTTCCTGTCCCCATTTGGCCAGTTCCTTACGCACATCAATGCTAATTTGCAGGTCAAAAAGTAGTGTCCCCCGCCGATAAGTCAAGGCAACTAGTACCTTAAATTCTGAGAGCGCACACTTTCACCTTGAGGTCCACAGTCCCCCACACGCGCTGTTCATTAGTAATGACATCCATTCTGAAGCCCTTACCAGCCTGTAACTTCGCATCAGGGAGGAAGCAGTGTGCGTACCCAAACCCATGAAACCACAACCGCCAAACCAAAAACACTGTGGAATGTGTCCCAGTAATTTCGTCTTCCAAAGTGGCAAAAAATATTGTTGCATAGACTAATACTGATTTTGACAACCTGACACAACTGCTGATCATCAGAGAGACACTATCAGAAGAATCCAAATGACAAAACATACAAGAAAGTCAACTATCCCCATCATCTTAGAGAAGTGACATGGACTCTTCTAACGGAGTTGTAGCAGTTTCAATATAGCGTTCCTCACTTAAAAACATTTTAAATCAATTAAGGAAATTAACTTTCACTCAATCTCACCTCGTAATTCATCCTCCAAGCGCCTAAGCTCCGATTTCAGTTTCTCGTTTTCTGCCAATGTAGAGCTTATTTTCATGCTCATTCCCTCCTGTGCTCTCGCAGCAGCCAATCCTTTGCGAGCCTCATTGAGCTGGAGATAACCCATTGGTTAGCTGAGACAACCAATAACATAAGTAACCTTGATGGATCAACCATTTGCTCACTTCTACTTGCATCAATTCAAGCGCGCGTTTTGCTTTTGCTAGATCGGCATTTCTTTTCTCCAATTCATCGTCCTGATCAAAGAGAGAATCTTCCCGAAGCTTTAACTCCTCTTGGAGATCTTTGTTCTCAAGCAGCAGCTTCTCTCGAATCTTTTCGATCTGCACCACTTTCTGTTGAAGCTGTCAACGAGAAAGGAGAGGTGGATAACCAGAAGCAGTAAAAGCCCTACATAAAAGGGAATTTTATCTCAGACTGGACACACCTGTGATTTTGGCACAGACACACAATTATCACAACTGTGTCTACGGCAAGGTAACGACATTCATACTGCAGTGGGGAAAATGAAAAAGCCTGGTCAAATTTGTCTTGTGACAACTCATTCCATCTTTTTGGCTCAAATACTGAAATGCACCAAACTTACGATCGCTATTTCTTTCCGCATTGAGTCAATCTCGCGTCTATAGCTCGATATCTCCAGAGCCGTCTGTTTGGCCTCCATTGGAGCTGAAGCTGAAGCGCCACCACTCAGCGCGGTGTTGGAGGACGTTCGAGACGTTTCTGTAGAGTCCTTGTCAATCAGCGTCTTCATTGCCTCGTTCATCTTTTTGGCTCTTTCCAGGCGACCCCGCAATTCACGAATTTGACTTTCGTTATCCTCTATCTGCTCCTCCCTCTCCTCCAACTGTACGATTCATGGTAAAAGATAAAGCACTACGTGATGTCTTCAGCAAAGGAGATCACAACCGGCAAAAATAACAGGCACAAGTTTGTCGCGGACAAAACATCTTAAAAAGTCAAAGAAGCTACAAAAGTTCAACTGCAATGACTCTACTTCGTACAATTCGCCCAACTCCCTTTGGACCATCCTGAACCTCTCAGACCCCATAATGGCACAAGATATTTAGACCTACGTATCATTCCTCGTTGTTCTCAAAAGCAATATTCGCCCAGTTTCATCCAACAACAGCGGTTAAATTTAACCAAGAAGCAAAATTGCTCGATGCAGCATACCTGACTCTTCAAAACCTCAATCTCCTTCAGCCTTGCTCGTTCGTTTTCACTCAACATCGGACGAGGAATGCTTGAGGCACCAGACTTCAGCTGAGTCTCTAAAATTTGTGTCTTCTCGCGCTCCTTTTCTAACAGCTGTTGAAGATTCTTCAGCTCATCCTCAGCTCCGTTGGATGTCTTTTCGGACTCAGCTGATTTAGACCTACAGGTGAGACGAACTACTTACTTGTGGTTGGTGCAAATATCAAATGCCTCTAATCATTATTAACCTTTCAAGCTGTTCCTGGAGAAGACTGGTCCTTTGAACCATAAGTTCCAGGAGGCTACTAATGACGAAGTCCTTCTTCTCCAAATGCTCAATATGCTCCCTAAATTCTCGTTCCCGTTGGTCAGCTTCTGTCTTGAATTCGGAAAGCTCTTCAGCCATCCTCTGTGACTGCAGTTTCATGCTGTTTGCTGTGTTTCGCAGAACCGACATCTCAGTCTCCAGATCGGCTAAATTAACGGTAAAATTAGCTCCTGCAATCAGTAACTAACTAAAAAGATCTAACTAAGCAGGAGGCAGCCACCTCACCCATCTCTTTATCATAGTTATCCAGCTTTTGCAATAGCCATTCCTTGGACATGGCAGCTCTAGAATCCGACGATTTCAAGGAAGGTCGTCTTGATTCAATTCGAGCCACCACGGAACTAGGCAAATCACCACTCGCATCTGCAAGCTTACGCTTCAGCGTATTAATCTGGAAGAAAGGAATATAGTTGTGTTTTGATAGCAGCATTATTTCATCATGAGTTTCAATTTCAAATACCTGATTCTCAGCGTCCTTCTGAGACTCCACGGCGTCATTGTATTTGGCTAACCAATCAACTTCGCGATAGTTGGCCTTGAGAGTGAGAAACTCGTTCGCTAATTGATTCATTCGTCTAGTCGACACCTTATTGGTTTCCTTGAGCATTTCCAACTCCTCCTGTACGGTCTTTGACTTTTCAACGTTCTCATCAATTTCCGCGCGCTTAACTGAAAAAGGGAAAAAATAACTACAAAATCCTTTGGTTAGGAAAGAAAGTGAGGGGATCAAAACGTACCTTCCTGCTGCGTTGCAGCCATTTCCTTTTTAACCTGAGATGCCGTTGCCCTTGGGCTCTCACCGCGTACCTAGAAGCCAAAAAAGTTAAATTATTTTCTCGCTAACACAAAATATTACCAAACACGAGGATAAACACAGGATAAACTCTAATCCAAGCAGCAAAATACAGAGAACGCGCATGAAATGGAGGGGAGAATGAATGTGCAACTATTCCTCGTGCAGTCCGGGATGCATTTCCACAGGTGTCGCAGAAATACCATTTGGACAAATTTTACGCAACTACAATCACGTCGAAGCATACTCACTGCGAAAAGGTGAGCGTAAATAAATGGTCACGTTCATTCATCCATTTTCATGTGGAAGGCTTTATTGAGAAGCCCACAGACAGGAGGAGCCTCAGCAGTAAAATGAAAAATCGCACTTGCGACATCAACCCGAAAAAGAAATGCGAGGTAGTAACCGAAAGAGAAGACATCAATTCGATTCGTTCATTTAGGTGACAAATAGCAGAAATAAATTACATATCCACCACTTCTACAGCAATTGTAAAAACTAAAAGAAGGATATCGAAAACCTCGCACCACCTTTAGAGGTGGCTAAAAAGTTAGTGCCAGAACTTGAGCAATTGATATTTATACTGCTGCAAGTCACTATGGAAAGTTTGGGCCGGGATTCGCTCACCTGCTGCATACTAAGGCGCTCGAGCTGTCTCGTCAGAGAATTATTGTCTGCTTGTGCCTCCGCCATTCTGCGATTCATTTTCCGAAGCTCCTCCTCCGCAAATCGTAGCTGTTCAGAGAGGTCAGCCTCACGTTCCTTGGTTGTTTGGAGGGCACGAATGAGCTCAGTTTGCTCGGTAGAGAATGCAGTGCTAGAAGAGGCAGCGGTAGTCGTTGATTGGCGCCCCTAAAAACAAGACATACAACGTCCGCTTAATCCCAAGATTTCAGGTTATTTTTGGATCAAGGTAAAACTTACCGCTTTTTTGTCAGTGATTTGCAGGGGACCACGTTCAGCGAATCGACTCTCATATTTCAGCTTATCAAGCTAAATAAAAACAGGACATAAAACAATAGAAAATATTACATCAGCACGCTAGCCAATGTCACAAGCAGTTCTCTAAAGTGCCAGAAATGCCACCTCCGATTAACCGTATGCAGAGACAAGTTTGCCAAAAAAACAACATCACCAGAAAAACTAGACGTTTATAGTTGGTCCTTTGGCTCCGATGCGCTTAAACAAGTTCAGTTCAACGTATTCATTTTATACCCTATAAACATGCCAACATTCACTCTTGAGGTTTCGCGACTTAAGAAAATACCTTTCTAAGCAATTAGTGTTAGCGCATTGTTTGCATGCTCGTTTCCTGTATGATAAGTTTACGAAATTTTAGCTCAACGTAAAGAATTGATTGCCATAAAGTTAAAATCATTCAAAAAGATTCACTTATAAATTCGGCAGTTTGCTGTGCTTCCACTGTTGCCAAATATAAACCATGGTCTCCCGACCTCAATCTCTATTCCCATGCTTTGCGTTCGGGATTTGCTTCATCACCACCATCCTAAGAGTTCTTGATATTGATCTAAATAGTTTTATTTTAAAGGTATGGAAGGACGTGTTAATACCAATCATTGCTCTATTTATGTACCGAACTCTTTGGTCTACCTGACACTGCCCTTCTCTCTGTCACTGCCAACGCCACTTGCGCCATGCGTTCAGAAATGACAGGTAATTCTTTTCTGCACTGCTCTACTTCACTTAATTTTTTCGCACCGAAGCGAATTGGTTCTGTGCGTGTGCGAAAATTTTTAAAACACAATATTCTGAAGAAATGATTTGTACAATGCAGTTCTTAAAGTTGGTATAAATCCTGTGGCGTATGCTCGTGTACTCAGCTATTACCTAAACATTCATTTACACTATGAGTACAAATGCTGACGTGTCTCTATAATCAGTTTCTTAAGCTGCACATTAGTATCTGTCAAAATTTCAGTCGGTTTTCGACCGGATTTTTTTAACTGTGTCAGGTTTTATGCTTTAGCGTTCGAGAACCCTAATGATTTAACTACCACATCAGTGAATCGGTTTAGTGCTTAGAAAGTGAAAACGTTATCAACATGCAAATCGTGAAGTTAGTTAGCATTTCTGTTAATTCGGCTGTGCACTGTCGTCTAGACCTTATTATTGGCGAACCGTGGAATTGTATGCAAGGGCAACCGACTGGCTATGAAGCACTCCACATCTCTGCTTAACAATATTAGCCCGTACGCCTTTTATTTCAGACAAAACTGCATGATACATTCTTACAGTGCAACAACAATATTAGCCTTTCAAGACAAAGTAACTTCGCATTCTTGAAGTGGCTTGGCACAGAATCAAGCCATCTGCTATTTGTTTTCGATCTAAGTCCTGGGCGTCTTAGCTCAGCGTTTCGAGTTTGTGCGTTTTTAAGAGATGATCTAAGCCTCCTGCTTTCTCTTGACCAGTGTGGGAATCTTAACCCCCCCATTATCGTGACAATCTTTAAGGGATTTTTGCACTTTAATACCTGTGTTTCTCCCCATTTAAGCTTGAGGTCACAACGACGAATTTTTCAAGTCGTCTTACTTACCTCCAAGCGTAGTCGATCAACCTCATTCTCAGAAGTAATGCGTCGATTCTGACACATTTGTAATTCATTCTTTAACTGGTGGTTTTCGTCCTCATAGAACTGGCGTTTCTCTTCCATAATGTCCAATTCATTGTTAAGACGAACTGTCACCTCCTTTGCAACGCGCAATTCTTCCTTAAAACCATTGAAGACGTTTTCATGTTAAAAGGGATAAATGTCGAACAGAACGTGACTCGCGATTCGGACATATCCTTGATTGGTATGATTTTATGGGCCTTAATCCAACGCAGAACAGTACAGAGAGACATGATAAAGCAGACTTACAAATGTAGAGGGAAGGAAGGCACGGAAACCAATAGGCAATTGCAGCCTGCTAAGCCACCTAACTTCGTTTTACTAACTAATTTTTGTCTCTGTCAAGGATCAAGTCAGTCATTGTCTACCATCATGGTTAACTACAGAAACACGTGATCGCACATGAAAAATTCGACAATTACGATGATTGATATCAGCTTATTTTTTCGGTTTGACGAAACAAATTACTCCTCATTTCAGCATTCCATACATCCAGTCCTGATTTGAAGTCAAGTGATCGGCAAAGGGTAAAACATTCTCATGAACTCCATCTTTGGTTTGGTATGCAGTCTATGTAGTTCGACGCACCCAATGCCCAATGCAAATGCCCATTAGTAACCTATGTCACTCTCAATGCAAAATGGACACTCCGCTAACATACACTTTCTCGTGGCAAAATTTATCCAACTTTCAGCCTCTGTTAATAGCTCTAATTTACCGTACACTTTAATTGATAAAATCAGTTTATTCAACTTTACCTCCAGTGTCCGTATGTGACCAATATCAGTCTCGTTGTAGAGTTGCGACTCCAGCCGTGAAAGACGTTCTTCCAAACTGGCTCTCTCCGCCTCTACCTGTTCGAAACGACGCTCCGCTTTGCGTAGCTTGAATTGAAGGATCCTGCACGTTTTATTGGCTGCTTCAAGGTCACGCTGCATCTCACGCATGCTGTCTCGGTCCTCTTCCTGCCAATCATAATACAGGGAACACAAATTTTCAATATATGCTCATAAAAGCATTACCATTGCTACTTAAAATTGATTTTAGGTTTCAATCAACCTGAAAGTGATCATGCATTTCCTCGATCTCCCTTTGCATCTCCTCGATTTCCTCCTTTAGCGCCTCGTTCTCCTCCATCACATCTTGGCACAATTGTTCAACTTGGTTCAGTCGCGACTTCAAATCGTCATTGCATTCTCCACCCTCTAGCGCAGCACTCAAACTGGCTTTTATGTCGGTTGCACCACCTGCTACTCCACCTTGGTCACTTTCAGGTAATCGTAGCCTTTCCCTAGAGAGGAATGACACAGCATGCTAAAGAGCTGTTTGGCTTCCTTCCAAAAATAATCAAATGACCAATCCAATTACCTATAACCCTTGATTTCTTCCTCTAAGTGTGTACACCTTCTTTCCAGTGTGTTAACCTTCTCTTTGTATTGTTCCAGTGAAGCCTGCAGCTCCTCCACACTCCTAACTTTGGCCTCCAGCTCTAATGAGAGGTCATTGCGTTCTCGTGCCAAGGCATCGTATTTATCCTCCAGATCGAAGAAGTCATTTTCCAACTCCTCCACATATCTGGCATCTATACTCGAGGCGGACGAGAAGACTCCACCAGCGCCCACTTGGGCTCCACGCTCTGGTCCCATCACCTGCGGTGGTGGCGCCTGAATGGGGGCCGGGGTGCCCCTGTGACCCGTGGGTGGTCCTCTGTGCAGGTCTTCTGCCGATCTAAGTTGCAAAAACAACTCGAATTAAAGATCCTGTCCATTGATTCACTTGATGAATACGGTTATTTGCCAAATTTTTTGCAAGATAGTGGTGGAATTTTAAGTAACCTGCCTTCAATCCCAGAGAGTGACCTCATGGTTTACCATGGGACCACTTTGACACCCGGTGAGCTTAAAAAAGGCATTAATATTGGAAGGGTTCGAAATGCCACTTTGGTAAACTTTTTTTGTATGAAGAAATTTGTTACAACTCAAACATAATAGAATGCTTTAATGGGAAATGGTCGTTTGCTTGCAAATGAACTTAGCCACACAAGAAAATCGGCTGTTGAAGACAACGGCTTCGTCTTTAAATCCTTCCACCACTTCTCACTCTACCTAGCCGTAGAAGCCTTAAAAGTTCATGACTACTCGGTGATACTACTTTTTCTACTTAAGTAGGCAACCAACGTCAGTAATTATTTTAATGTTTGTTTAGCTCTATTTAGCTAATGCAAGCACTTATGTCTTTGCTTGTCGTGCCCTTTTTCTACGACATGTTTATAAGTGCATGTGGACACATACTGGTCCGTCTCTACTCCAAGAAGTGGCACATTCTCTCTTAATTCACTGCAAGGGAAGGCACGAGGCGCTAACGCAGATGCAGCCACCCACCCTACTTTACCTGACAGGATGCTGTGCGCAACTTCGCTGCCTCCTTACGCATAAACATGTCATGCAAGACAAAAGTACAACTAGCGCGGCCGAGGTGCCTCTAGTGCCTTCTGGACGTGAAGTCCTCTAACTCGCTAGCTTGTCAAACGGAACCACCTCTTGTTCCCTTTCGCTTGTCACTTATTAACTCGAAAATGGTTACACAAAGTGTTTAAAGTCAAGTTCTCTTGGAATGCCAAAAAAAGTCACCTTCGAGGTAAATGCATTTACACTTGTACCAGAGGATAATTTTGAAACGCAAAATTGAGGTTATTGTTTACACTAGAGGAGAAACGACTTTCCTTTTCTTCTTTGTTTTAAATGACTTAATCTTTGGGAGGAACAAAATTGAACAAACAGTTACTGTCCAATGATGGAGACAATGATCAACAATTATCACTTTTTTATAACGAAAATGTATGCGTTTTAGAGTGCTTTACGTACTCTGAAGGTAACCGCGCTCATTTGAACCCGAAGGGAGAGGATCGAGGCGCCTTCCCGGGTCAGGATTTCGTGTTTTCAGGTGAGGAGGCTCTTCACCCAAAAAAGACCCACCTCTTCCACCCCAATCAATTTTGGTTGAACCAAAACCCAAATCCGAAATTACATTTTCACTTTTTAATGCACTAAAGAGATATTTTGTTTCTTTTTTGTTCTTTAATTGGGAAAAAATTTGGCAGCTGTGAGTTTTAAATCAGCTCGTCGGTCTGCTGTGATGCAATGCTTTGCGATGGACAATGGAACTTCACTCGTTTCTTGTCACAGAGACAACTCTCCTGCATAATATGACAGTAAAAAGTTTTCTGCTATGGCTCGTTGGTCATCAAGCCTCATCATGACGATCTCAACTGGACTGAGATTGTTGTAAGGCCGTTCTGTGTGAAGAGGAGAGGGCACTTCTTTTTGCCTCCCATCCTGTACAGTAGTTGACAGTATTCCACGCTTATCCACTTTCTTCTGTTCAAATAGCAAGGACTTTGCCTTAGAGGAAAAATAGATTTTATTGCCATGTCCGTGTGTGGACAAGGAGGAGATGTTGAAGGTCATCCACGCATTCGTGCTAGGCAATTGGACTTCCCTCCCGCCCACGGTCCGGAAATTCGATTCGACGCCTTTCCGAGGAAATTAATCAGATTCGCCGACTGATTAGTTCCCTGTTTACGATGCAAGCAGAGGGACCGAAACGGTTCCACCTACACCTTGTCAGAAGACGGCGGGGCAAGGCGGGGAAGGGGGAAGGTGGGAGGGAAATCTGACAACCACAGTCTATAAACGCGTGTTTTATGCACGCATGTGGTTGCTCTCAGATCATAAACGTAGCGTTTGTTTTATCGCGCCAGATTTAACCATTTTGCTGTCACTATGGTTTGGTGAAGCCAATCATGGCAAAACGATGAAGAATTTGCATTACACATGTGCATCACCGGAATTAACACAGCAAGTAAAACCTAGTCTCCTCGGTTGCCATGCTTACATTCATCCTCAGGGCACAACTCTCCTTATCCACGAACAGTCTACTGCTTAGCAAGCAACAAGTTATTTAATCTAGTCGCATATTAATAGCCAGACATCACAATGGGAAGATGTCAATATTAAGACAAAGGCGATAGCAAATAATTTGGATGGTAACGTTTCTTAAACAGCATAACATTTGCTCACCTCTGTGCATTCTGTCCATTTCTTCTCCCCGACGTCTGAGGTTGTCCACTCACCCTCATCTGCGACGCATCCATTGCCCCAACTGGCGTAGATTTCCGACTTAATGCAGGTGTCGCCGGCCAGGCATTAACTGCCACTGGTGTTGATTCCAAAGTGGGCACTGAAGCCGTCGCCATAGAGACAGCAGGTGGAGGAACAACGGTCGTAACAGCGGCGTGTTCAGGCTCAGATCGAAAGCAATTTTTGCACACCGATCGACGCCATTGCTGGGGTTCGAAAGTTCGACATTCCCGGCGGGTCGCGGCTTCTGCAGCTGGGTTGCTAGGCAGCGAAGCGCGTCGCGTGTTGGGGAACATTGCAATGGCAATAATAATGACAGTGATGGAGGAGAAAGGAAATTTTACGCGACGTCTCCTAGGCTGCTATTTCTTCTCCTCCTTTCTGTGTTAACGACGAAATACACCCTGGCGTCTGGGTTTTGTGCCCGCTTTGGATGCATACCTGCCTACCTCCCACTCGAGTGGCCTGCACAGTCGGAGGCTCACACTGATTGGTCACCAGTGGGAAAGGAAGGCTGACCAATGGGAACAACTGTGTCTCCGCGTGTGCGGGGCGTGAAATTGATTGCACAGGTTATGTCAGCTAACAAGCTAAAGTGGAGGGCTGTGCTGCTGCCTTGCGGTAGGAGATGCGTACCTCATGGAACACCTTTTGTAAAAGGAATACGCTCACTTGCCATTTGTACAATTAATTTCTTTGACTGTCCAGTTTGTGGGCCCTAACACCAAGTACAAAAAAATGCGAGAGAACTAAGGCGTTAAAAAGTTGTAAAATTAATGTTGACGACAAAAGCTAGCATTTATAATAAAATAAACAAACGTTTCCTTTTATAATTTTTAATAAGTTTATCAAAAGCTCCATTTATAATTTGCCTGTTTGTTTTGTTGTGTGATGTTGATATTTGGAGTTAAATGACAATACAATGACCTTTGATTTGTAGGCGTGCGCAGAGTTTGATTTGGCTCCGTTGAGGAGTCTAATTCAATTGCATTTTTTTTATTTATTTCACCAATTTGAAAAGAACAAATGGGAATTTTTTCCATTTGTCAAAGCAGCTTGGTATTTAAACCATTCGGTTATTGAGTCCATCAACGATATGATACTCAGAAAGGGAAATGTCTACTTGTGTCGTTGGACTTTCCATTTGGAGGCATGAATTGCAACTGTCTTGGGTTTGTAGTAACTGTTACTAAATTGTTTTCATCAAAAATATTGTTGTATGTAGGAGGTTGAAGCTGAAACTTCGTATCAGTTTCAACTACTTAGCAAATCTGTTTCTATAAGTTGTTTTCTAAACAATAATTGGAACGCCGGCCAGCTATAAGTCGGGTATGGATGGCTGCAATAATTTGTCTAAAAATACGACATCTTCATCCTTGAACTTAACCTCAATTTCAGAGCAACGAAATGGATGTCGTGTTAGCGATTTGACACCTAATTCTACGCCTGGAAGTAAAAGTCGGTCAGATAACAGAGCAATTAGGACTTCGTGAAGACCTCATAACAATACACTAATTGAAGATTCTGAAGGGTGCAAAATTTAAAATTGCCTCTACGGCGTATTAGCCAAGAAAGTGAATTTATAGGTGAATGGATGAATACCATGTACTTGATTTTCTGTTTAGCCTATACCTCATGGCACCTGCATTATTTTGCTGGCTAACAGATCGACTGACAAATTTTTAGTGAGAATTCGTGCCATTTTTAGTGGCTGTGCAGCGCATCATAAAAGTCAACAATCTTTTGAGGTACAAGGCCTTTAATTCTGTATCTGTCTGATCACCACGGATTGCCATAGTAATGAAAATGGACGTCCAACCAGTCAGGCCAAAGGTGGTAAATGACTGAGTCACATGACAAGTCAATACAGCTCTTCCTCCACCACTCGTACGCTTTAAGACGCAAGATGGAGAGAGAGAGAGAGAGCGTGTTACTGTCTTCCTGAGATATTTGCATAATCATCATCCGCTGTGTGATTGTATCACACACAGGTGAATGTTCTCATTTACCTTACACGATGACTGGCAGTCTGAGGATAAACTCACTTACACGGTATGCGCATAGGTTAGGTGACAAAGGGGACTACTTTCTCAGGCTAGAGAAGAGTGAGGTTGTAGGCTGCAAAGCTGAATTAGGAATGAAGGGAAGGAAGAAGTATTGGTGATCAAAGTCCCCTTTCTGCATCTCCTTTTGAAGTCGAGGTTTTGCTGTTGTTTGTTTTGCTGTTGTTGTCTTAGTGAGACACATCTGTCTACAAGCCTCTTAATGCTGTTCTATCAATCCCTTAGAAATATTCACCTTCTTTTTCTCAGCACCCACAAATATACGGTGCTGTGATTACGTAGACGACGAATTTACCGATCTGAGAGGGATGGCTGACGGGGCAGATGGGGAAGGAAACCGGGGCAAGCGATAAATGTAGGTGTCGGAAATTGCTGCAGCCATTGCTTGTCTATGTTTCTTCTCCCACTCCAATAAAAGTGGTTTTATCATCTCCTCTGTACCGTCTTGAGAGAAGGCTCTGAAGTAAAGCCTTAATTATTCACTGCAGTTGCCCCTATCAACGTCCCCAAGGACCCTTTTTTAGCTGCTACTATCTTTCCCATATGGCATTATTTTCCTACTTTTTGAAGCGTCACAAACTGTTTTTTTATCCTTACATAAGAGGTAGAACATGAGGGATCATTTGTTTTCAGTTTCTTATTTCCATTTCTTCTTGCACTATGACATTCGAGAGTTGTGCTTCCGCTCTTCAGCCCGTTTGTGACCCTAAACCCACCCTCCGCGTTGGTAAGTAGAATGCTGCCTCTCACTTTAGGAAAGTGGCAGTGAGCACAGAAACTGCGTTTTGCGGTGGAGCTCCCTTGTTCGCTATCTCTAAAGCAGGCCCAGAAATTTTGTGTCGAATTTCGCATATACATTAGCAATTTTGTGATTTCCACTAAAGTCCAGAACTTATAAGGCAACTTTTGGCTCCTAATTTGGAACAATCGCATGCCGAGTGTTTATATTGATGCTAAAATTTAAGTTGTTTGTGAAAAAAAATAGTGGTTAATTTAAAAACGTTTTAGAAAAAGTATGGAGGAATTTGCAAAAAAACGGGTTTTTTGTCCCAATAATTTGCAATGTTTCATAATGGACCACCTGTGTTATACTACTTTTTTTTATAAGTAGACGGACCCTTTGACGACCGGTTATTAGCATGACTATCATAATTGTATACCAAAGGAAATAACTTGGATAGCAGATGGGCTGCCTCATACACTTGGTCCTTTAATCAGCTCAAAAAGCTCTGCAGACGGCATTTTTCTGAGACAATGTCACGAGACAGGTACCCACTCGGCTCTGTAGAATCGTCTAATCGCATGCAGACACGAGGCTTTCGGCTGCCAAAACCCAAAAGGGTAAAATCTGGGGGCCACATTTTATTGAAGCTTCAGTCGCCATGCTGAAGGTGGGTTTAGTAAACAAGGGCGATAAAAGTCAAGCACAACTTCCTTTTCGACTTTAGGATGTGCATGGAAGGAGTGCCACTTGATGGGATTTAAAGTACACAGAGAACAGAAGTGGAACGAAATGAATTGTCAATAAAAGCTAATGCTATGACAGGCCCATTTGCTGAGGCTAAAGTGTCCGTACTGGCGTCCTTTGGGTAGAAAAGGAATGTAAAAACAGGACTTATGGCTTCCAATTAGGCGCCTGTTGTGTTATGACGACTGCAATTGCCTTGTTGTCCACCGGTGGGGACTCAGGACCACCTTTTTGCCTCACATAAAAAACTTACTGTCCAAAAGATGGTCAACTATCGTGATTATCTCTTATGGGCGTGTCATTTAGTAAAAGGAGCAAAAAGTGACCTCTTCTTTGACACTTTTTGACAGAAGGTCTGCCTAAGCTGCCCCAAAGTAAAACTTAAAAATAACAACCTAAGTGGAGTTTAAATCATCAGACCAAGATAATCAGAAACGTTTTTTTTGCTTATCGGGTGACTTTTACAAACCTTGGCGCCTGCTACGGAGTGACTCGAGGCGGTTACAGCACGAATCCAAGCCAAAAGGGCAGCGCATGTCCACTTTGCTGGCCTCCACGCCTTCCGTCTGTCTGTCCATTAACCCAATTTCTCATCATCTATCCAATTTTGCACAATCTCTCAATCCTTTTTACTGACTACCCATTTTACATGCAAAAATAAAATCAGAAGATAAAATGAGAGAAAAGGAAAGGAAAAGAGGCATCAAATAAGATGGAGCGACAGATTATGCAACACGCGCACTCCTGAAAGGCTATTTTTTGCTAACACAAACACCAGCTGTCCGCCGCCCATTACAGCCGACTGAACGACGTGGATATGGGACGCCCAAAGGCATCCACATAAGTAATGACGTCTGAGGGAAAGATTAATGCGACCGGCGGATTTCGGCCAAACAGCCAATCAGAAGTGGCCAAGCACTTTTGTTATCCACGCAGAGAGCGGCATTTAATTCTAATATTTTATGGCGTTTTAGGGTTTTTTATAATGCTTTGCTTGATTAATCATGCAAAATGGCAGCTTTGTTGATAGCAGAAAAATTCTGCTCAGGAAGGCAAGGCAATCGGGAAGATGAGCTTTATGTTGGAGGCATCGGAGTCTACGGGCAGCTGGCAACCCTATGTTAAGGCAGTGAGGCAGGCAAAGCGACAGATTGAGGTATTGAAAAGGGAAATTTTTTAAATTTGCAAACATAAACTCGATCGGACGGTTGAATAAACATTTCATAGACTGCCTCGTGGCAGCAGAGACGGCAGCACATTAGCTGGACGTAGTGAGGCAAACAAACGCATATCAGGTGAAGCTCGGGGAACCCAGCCGGTCAATCTTCCGCCTCTAAATGACTTCTATACGTGTTTTGGTGTTGAAACTCCCAAGAGGAGTTGTCTGTAACCCTCGCGCCTATAAAATGAGTGAATATGAGTAGCATGACTTAAAGACTGTAGCCACCACAAAATCGTCCTGCTGGCACTTTGCATATCCGATCGCCTTATTAGACACAACAATCCGCTCCTTTCTTCCAGTAAAAAAAAAAAAACAAAATCACATTTGAAACAAAATTCAGTCTATTCAGGCCAACATAGAAATCGCAATAAATCACAACCGTAGTCAATAAGGACAAAGCCTTTCACAACACGCAGGTCTTACGATTGCTACTTGATTGAGGGTGGAAGGACAAGGGGAAAAGAAAAATGGCTTCCAAATCTTTTACACAAATAACTTTTAAGTGAAGATAATAAAATTCAATAAGAGGAGAAAAAACTTGCTGTTTTAAGTATCCAAACATCAAGTAATAGGAATCACGAGATCTCACAACCGATTTTCACATCCATTTTTTGCGACAGAGGGGAACTCCTTAAAAGCTGCTACTGAAAAACAAATAAGTAGGTGGTATATTGCATGCAAGAGCAAGCAGCGTGATTGCACTTGTAGTTGCTGTGGCCGCGGAGGTTATGCCTAGGAATGCACCAACCTCCCATTCCGTGGGTCGTGGAGCTTGCAATGGCTGCGAAGCTGGCTTTTCAACCTGCTTTAGCTCAGCCTCTTTTGCCCGATTGACTTGACAACGTGAATCTGCAAAAATGGAAAAATAATTCAAGGCAGATAAATCAGCAAACTAACGGTCACTGATGGTTAAGTTCAGCATGTCATTTTACTTGCGCTTGTAACGACATAATGGTGCGTTGAAAAAATGCTTCTATCCAAGCCACGTCGAACAACACTAGCTACGTTGGCAGAGAAGGGCGGTAGTGAATGCGAATGAAATTAAAATCAAGCTTCTGCTCGATGGCACAAATTCCAATTGATACTTAACGCTTCAAACACAAAGGTAGGAGCTCAAACTAATACCATTCACCAAAATGCAGCTGAGTTTTGGGTAGTAAAGCTTCTATCGTTTGGCAAAACGGTCACTTTCCTTTATCTTTATGTCTATCTGCTGCTTAACAAAAAAGTCTGTTGGAGCTGCCAATATTACATCCTTTTTTAACCAAAATAGAAGGTTTGGTTTCAATGGACAGCTCCTGGAGCCTAGCTAATTACCCCTAACTATTAGTTTAATAGGAGAGGAAGAGAAGTGAGAAAAAACCGCAAGTATATAAAGTCTATTTAAAACTAGGTATAAATCAGCGCACAAATAGGTGAGAATGGCCTCCAAAATGCCGTAAGCTGAAAAATTTGCATAATTTGAAATAACTACTTATGCACATTAAGTAGGACCATACTTGGAACAAGCCGTTGCCTTAACATAGGCAGCTGTTCTCGCCAGAAAAGACATCGATGACGTTTTAAATTGCGTGCGATGTGGGGATTGGGTAAATCAAGCACGAGGTACTCCCTTGAGCCATCCAGTTCAAGGTCACCCTTGAAGGTGGTTCGATGAATTTCGTAGTTGTTCCAGTGGAAGCGTTTAGTTCGAGTGTGAAATTCATCTGGATGCAGACTCGGCGATCTTAGGATAAAAAAAGACTTAAGACATAAGCTGAAAATGAACTAGCCAGCCCTAGCATAGAGTTATCTTTAATGTTTCATCCATACTCACAGTCAGAAACTTTTTGCAGGACAAGCCAACCTACGGTGGTATTTTGTATGCTCTAGTCTCAAAGCATATCCACCATCATTTAGCCCTCCAATGTGACAGGAGTGTACACTTTTTAATGTCAGAGAGTTGGTACAAATTAAGACCAACTTAATCTGTGCATATGTGTTACGAACTTTAGCAGCTTTCACCGTCAGTTTTTGTACTGCACTACTCAGACTTAGCAGACATAATCGTGCTTGTTATCAACGCACCCAGTGGCAGCAAAATTTGCCCAGTACTGCATTATACTGGCACTCAGCTTTCGCTCCTCGTCAGAAAATTTGTAGAAGTCCATCTGGAACTTCAAGTTAAGGGGTGCACCGAAAATATACTCAGCCTCGTATGCCTGCATCACACCAGTCCAATTGGGCCATGTCCAGCCGCTGGATCGATGCTCGAAGGAGTAGAGAAAGACCTAGGAAGGAAAAATAATTAATGATAATATGGCTTTTTTTGGAAATTTTTGATCATTATCTAATGAAGATTGTAAATAACAACCACATAGACCTTATATTTTTAAGGCCAAGCTCACCTGACTGTTGGGAGCTTGCGAATAGGCATCAGCGAATTCAATAAGTGGGCACTTGATGTTGTAATCGCCAGCTACTTCAGCCAGTGCATGCTGCACTTGCAGTGGTGTCCATTCCTTCCAAAAGAATGCTCGGCTTGGTATCTTAAGTCAAAAAATTCTACTTATAAATTATAAGTAGGTAACTTTATGTCCTCACGTAGGTGCACCATTATTAGAAGGACAACGACTTATAGTTAGCATAAATTGGCATAGAATATGTTAATTAGTTGTTCGGAATTGATGCCAGAGCTACTTCATTCTTACTGTTATTGATGGTCTAGTTCCAAATATTTCAAAAATGCTCTATTTAAAAAATCTGGTAAATTGTTTAAAGTGTTGACTCATAGCTACAATTTTAGTCGCGCGACTATCATTTAGCTCAAGCAGAATGAATTATTTTCGTCGCATAAGCGATATTAGAAAAGTATAAACGAATGGAAGGTGTGAGTAGTTTAGTAAGATGAGCGTAGTGCTTTTACCTGGTACTCGAATGCGGTGGCTTGGAGCAGCAGTGGGTGCAGGAAATCCTCATCAATGATGTAAAAGGCCAGGATGTCCAACGGGTCCATTCCAGCGTGGTCGGATGCGAACACTTTAGGCAACTTTGGTGTATTTCCATCCGAAAGAAAGTACTTTCGAAGCCCGTAAATTATTTCATATGTGCCTAAAATTGAGAGCCTAACATTCTACTTCCTTTTTTATGTATTTTACGGCAAACTGTACGACAATCGCTATATTCCAAATTGGTAAATGGTAAGAGAGACCGCAACGAATTGAAGGTGAAGCTGAATCATGTTTTTAAGAGAGCAAATTTTATCCATTTGTACCTATTCAACGTCTGGATGCTAGAATGGCGACCATATGGTGCTCACCTAACCATCCGAACCCAGCCATAAGAGAAGGCTGTGGCGGGTCAAAACCTACGACCGACCTCACGGTGTAACCTTTGGGCAGCATAAAAGAGCTACGCTTCCGTCAATCAAACTAGATAGCACTTACCTTCATCTTTATTGACGCCAAGGAGAATTCGATGGTGCAGGGCTTCACGATTCGAACCTATAATTTGGTATGGCCATCTTGGCAAAAATGGCTCCTGTACAACGGGTCTAAATGTAATGTTGAAAAACAATCCGGCTGTTCCCAGAATCTGGCAGGAAAGGAAAAGTTCTTGTTACCTCAATTTGACCATTACTTCTTTATTGTTAATTACACTTGACTCACCTCTGGGTTGTATCGGCGACTATAGAGACGCGCTATTCGATGCTCCCGAGTTGTCGAAGGCATCTCGGGGAGAAGATGCATTTTCCATTGATTTACAACTAGGGTTCCAGCCTCAACGGATCGTAAACAGGCCTCGACTTCATCGTCGTTGCCATGGCAACCACTAAGTTGTGCAAACTGTCGGGCCTAAAAGAAAATACGTACTTAAATGAGATAAGTAACGGGTCCAATTATGATTGGTAGGTAGAAAATCGTCAGAGCACTGGCATAGTAATGCTCTGTTTACCATGTGGACGTTAATTTCATTTCAGCTTTAGGCACGTTATTTGAACGCTTGAACAGGAAAGCTAAACTTTTAATGATTTAGATCTTTCGTACACACGCGCCCTTAAAGTGCTGAGCAACTTTTGTGGGGAGGAGGCAAGTGAAAGCCCCCAACTTTCGACTCCACATGCACACCGCCCTATGGTAGGGACTCGAACCATTAGAGTTCTTGAAACGTCGATTAGTAATGCTCTTATGAAGTACTTTCGGAATAGTTGGTGCGTCGGCCTCAGTTGGTCTCAGCAACTACGTGAAAGGAAGGAGTAGCAACTAAATAGCAAAAAACGTTTGACTTCGAATAACGCTTCAAACTCAGAGGTTAACCTTGTAAGATTTAAGCATTCAGGGAGTACTTTGTTCCCATCTGAAGACGAATGTAAGTAAAGCTGATACCAACCGTACATTTTACTTTGCTTGTAATTTATGTTTGTATCAGATTTTAGTTGCATTTTGTGTTCAGCTAGAGTAAACAAAAGGATTGGGAAATTGCAATCAGTCCGTCAAAAACCAAAAAATGAAGGGCGTGATTATGAACGACTGTTTTTTTAGGATCTCGTGACGAAGGAAGAAGGGAGAGCTATCATTCATGCACTAGACGTCGCTGGCAAAAAAACGGGTCCTTGTTTTGCATACAAATTCATTTTCTTTTGCAAAAACATCCCTTCTCTATATTCACATTAAAAAACACACCCAATCATCTGCAGTCTCCATCAAATTAAAATAAAAAGTAATAAAAAATACATCCATTGTAGCAAAATATTCCCATTAAAAGCTGTAATTAATAATGGGTCGTGAGGCGGTCAAAATTAATGCTGCTTGATAAAATGACCAAGCAGAGTTTACGAAGATCCCTTTATTTTGGCTAGAAGTCATTAGCAAAGCAGAATGCAAATTAAGTAATCAAGCTGTTGAGTAGATATGTAGTAAATAAAATTTGTACTCAGCGTTAGGTTAATATAAATTCAGTCTTTAAATTAATTAACTTTATTCATTGGTTCTAGCATCCAGCCAATCAACGATTGGAAAGCAAACCTTGTTAACAGCTGATTGGGCACTTTCGACTGCCCACCATGAAAGCGGCGATCCGCTCTGGAGGATGGCCTGTTGGAAAAGATGGCTGGAAATGGGGGAGAGGAGATGAAGTGACGCGCTGAGAGCACCGGCACCCTGACCGAAAAGTGTTATTCTGTAGGAAGGGAAGTCGACAAAATGGCATATCACATTTCGATTTATAGATGTGCGGTTGACCACCATCCATCTAAATTCCATTATTCAATTTTAAAGATATTTTGTAAATTCAAAAACATTTCTGTCAGTGATTTCGGTTTATAAGATAAATAAAGAATCAAATCCAAGCCCTGTGAAAAGTCTATGCTGAAAACCCTATTGGATGGCATAGGATAAGTGGGACATACTGCTTGGGGTTGCCACCAAAGTAAATGATGTTCCGACGAATCCATTTAAGCGCTTCCACTTGATCCAACAATCCTTGATTTCCGGGTGCTCCAGATGTTCCAAGAGCAAGAAACCCAAGAGAACCCAAGCGGTATTGAATACTCACCACGATCACTCCCATCTAAAGGGAAGAATGTCATGCTTAGGTCATTCAACCGCAGTGACGGTAATTCGATAGTTAATGAAAGTTATGTTTAATCTAAAGCATGTTTAAGTCATCTGACTGTCACTGAACATGGTTTATTTTATGGTCCAACTCGCAGGCTGTTCCGTGTTCGCGACTGATTTAGTGTGAAGAGAGACTTTAACTATCACCCACCATCCCCTCATAAATCCGCTAATATTTGCACTCGCCTCACTGGCTAAAATGGCACCGTTGTACATTTCCAAATTCGCCGATCCCGATACAAAATTTCCCCCATGAATCCAAACCATCACTGGACGTCCGTTGAGTTGCTGGAAGTTGGGTGTTGGCTGGATGCTCCGACGACGTGACCAATTAAATGACGAGTCCAGGACATCGTCAGACGGCATCAGACCGCCAATATCTTCACCACCACCACCACCACTGCTGCTGCTGCTGCTGCTCACATTGATTGCATTTGTCCAGATATTCAAGTAGAGGCAATCTTCACTCATCTCTGTTGTGTTTAGCCAAACTCGAGTCATTGGATCGGTCTTTTGCCCTAAAACCATGATTTAAAATAGGTGGAAGGTGAAGGACCTGACCCAAGGGAAAGGAAGAAGGAAAAGGGACAAGAAACTCTACTCCCATTCTCTCCATTGACCTCGATGTCTTGGAATATTTAAACTACTACTACTGCTGCCGCTAGCTTTATGAGGAATTTCTCAATAGTCTTTTCAGTGCTCAATTTACCAGCTAGACAGGTGGTAAAACTCTGCTTGATGATTTGCAGTCCTGCTTCTCTCTTCCAGTCACCTATAAACCTAATTCAATTGCCAGGAGTTAGTCGTGTGATGAAATTACGGTGTGGGTGGTAGGGCAGTTCCTTCCTCCCATTCCTACAGGCGAATCTAGAAATGGCCTTAAGCATCGTCCTTTGAGGCAGAAGTAACGTGTGGCTTTGAGGGGTAGCTTTTTTTGTCCACATCAACTGATCCGTCCGCATGGGTTCTAAAGTGGCACTGCATTGAAATCTTTCCACCAAAAATAAAGTCATATATGAGCAAAAAGTCACATAAATTTGACCTTTCATTGAAACTCACAAGCATGATTTGATCACCTGGTGTGTTTTTATTTATGTAAGTTGAAGGGAGAGAGTAAAGGGAGGAAGGCCTAATTGGACCAATTGTCCAACTTCGTTAGTCTTTTCAGCTTTATTGGGTATGACAGGGTGCAATGCATTTCTCGTTTGATCGCCAATTCCGGGGACAAGAGTCGAAGAAGCCATTTTACTCCGGATGGGTGCGATGGCATTTGGGACCTACCAAAAGCACCTGAACAAGTGCATTCCGCTCAAGCACCATGCGATCGTGTAACTATAACGAAGCCTCCTAAGACTGAGCAGTCAATGCCCTGAAAATAAGACCGCGAATGTAAAGGTCGGAAAAGCGTCGACGGAAATCGCAGCAACAGGAAGAGAAGCACCAACATTTTCCCGAAATTTTTCTCAGACACATTAGAAGAAACTTATGACATGAAATGAAGCAATAGGAAGCAACTCATTTTCCAGCACACATCTTGTCTCCCAAGAGGGATCGTGGATTGCAATAAGAGCGATGTGCTTGAGCCACAAAGAACAAATGATACTAGAAGAACCTAGCGACGGCCACACAAATAAACTAAATTTTATTATGCGAGATCCATCTTCCACCGTTACATGAAACTACATGAAACTACCTCCCATAATAGAGGTTATGCGAGGAATAACAGCTTAAACGTGCAGCAGAAGATGGATACCCGACTAAAGATAATTGATAAAAGAACTTATGTTTCCCCACATGTACAATTAAAGCACAACCCCCCAATGTATGCTGTTGCCCTTATTTGAGTACACACAAAGTTTAAATGATCCACGTTTAATTGATTTAATTTCTAAAATTTGTTTAAATGACTCCGGCATAGCTTGAGTCATAGGAAGAGAGATCGTACGTCAGGAGTTGAGTCGATAGCCTCATGCGTGCGCGCGCGCTTGCCCCCGTTCAGATAAAGCACACACGTGCGCGCAGCGATATTAAATTGCTATTGGTCAATTGAGACGAAAGAATTTGGCAAGAAAACTCAAACTCGCAAGCGTACTAACAACCGTTTTGCTCGATTTTTTCAAAAGGTTTATGTCTCAGCATTCATGACTTCATTTACGATATCGTAGCTCTAGATATATTTGCGGAACCCATAAACCAGCAGAGGAAAAGGACATAGACACACGACATTAGTGGATATCGGGATTGTTACAATGCGACGCATCCCAATAGCCTTCTGAAGGTTTTTTAAAAGTGCTTGCAGAATTGCAGCACATTAAGGGATGCATATAAAATTCTCCTAGATGCAAATAGACAATTTATTTAGTGTTAAATAAACAATAATTAACTAATGAGAGCGAGTAACATTTTTTTAAGCGAAGAGCTCTAACATGAGGGTAAGTTAAGGTCTATAGTCTCATCAACCAACAGTTCCCTCAAATGACGACTAAAATTGATATGACGACTACTTCCACCCGCTTAATAAACTGAGCAACTACAGCCCACACATGGGAGCCTAGTTAAGGTGAGCATCGCTTCAAATTTTTAAGTCTTGATTGGCCTATATTTACACCATTGTAAAGGAGTATTAAATCCTCCTGTCACAGTATGACGCACGCTTTCAGCCGTTTGAGCTTACATTTTTCTGGAAGAGGTTGAATGCACGTCGGAGCCGGTTTCGTTGCCTCTCTGATGCCTTTCCAAGGTTTTGGAGGAATTGGAGGCTTAAATCTTAAGTCTGCCACCGGGGGTGTGGCAAATGGTACGCCCAAAAATGTGATGATAGGTTTTTGCAAAACTGTGGAGGCGAATCCACGCAGCGTACCGTCCATCGTCTTCACATACACTGTTCGAATGTCTGTCGCATACAGACACTCCGAAAGAAATATTCCAACGCAGGCGAGGCATCTCAGTTTTAGCAGCATCACGAAACCGTCCAGCATCCCAGCCTACTCACGCATCTTCTGCCCAAACGAACTCTCCAATCAGCATTAGGAAGCAATAAATTTGACATCAAATTAAAAAAGGTTAAAAAATTAATAAAAAAATTAAATTTGTTAAATTTTTCAAATAAATTGCTCTAAATTAAACATTTTTTGTTTTACTAATTTACTTGCTGGAGCCCGTTTTGGACGGTTGAGGATGGTAAGCCTAGCCCTCTACACTTCGGTCTACTTTTCGCTAGAGGCCCATTTGTTTACGTGGTCATGAGCGTGCTATAACTCGCATCGTTTACAACAGAGAAGGTGATCTAATCTTTACCGCTGGAAAAAATCCATCTCCCAACGTATGGTATAGTCGAAATGGGGAGCGTCTGGGCACATTTAATGGCCATGCCGGCGTGGTTTGGTGTCTGGACGTTGATTGGACATCAACACGTCTGGTATCAGGATCCGGTGATACTACCGTGAGGCTGTGGGATGTCTCCAATGGTACGTTGCCTCTATTCTACTTACTGCTTAGGCAAGGAGCTAAATCGCATTTCCAGGCCGTCATCCATCAGAGTTTGTGGATTTTCATACTCGGGGAATTTGTTCTTTTTCATTGGTGATGTTTTTAAGCAGAATCCAGCTGAAGTTTGTGTGCTGGACACTCGTGATCAAAGTCACGTAAGTCAGTTGTCTTTTTATACATTAAAATGCAGATGACGGGTAGCAGTTGTGTCCTTTCAATCACTGGAAGTAGTCTCAAAAGTCCTGTGAAGGCGGCTATTTGGGGTGATTTGGAGGACTTTGTTATCACGGGTTCGGATGACGGCGAACTTAACTTGATCGACATGCGACAAAAGGCTTCTGTGAAGTCGGTTAAAGCGCATACCGGTTTGATAACAGATCTACAAGCTCATGTGGATGGAACCATGTTTATTAGTGCCTCCAAGGATCATACAGCTAAGGTATGGCAGTTTTCGTAGATGGGTTACTTCTTTGCGAAATCAAAATTTCATGTTTTTGTGGTCTCACCAGCTTCACGGCGTCTACGAGGTGGATTGCATTCGCACCTACACAGCTGAGCGTCCCGTGAATTCGGCGTCCATTTCTCCCAATCGACCTCATGTTGGTTCTCCCTTCACAATGTTTAGCTCATAGCAGTTTTGAAAAGGATATTTAGACATGTTCTCTCATATATTCAGCTCTTTTTATTTGTCTAAGAGTTTATATTAGTTCGTTGGACTGCCCGCACTTTTTAACAAGTTATGATACGGTTACCCTGATTAGAATCCAATAAGATCATCTCACAAATCTGTGACTTTTCAAGTTCTCCTGTACTGGCTTTTGAACCCTTGTTTTTCTAGTTTAGCAATTTTGTAAGTGAAAGGCAGGTGAGACAAGTGTCCTTCATAGAGTTCCCGGACTTATACTTTGACCCGAAATCGTTTTTAAATCTCTAACACCTGCTTCGATCCATTTTGCTCAAGTTGGATATTTGTGTGGGTAGTTTATTGTTGTACAAATGGTTTGAGCTCTGAATATCCTAAATCAAACTTAAGACAACACACGCACACAAAAATGCATTGGTTTTAAGAGGACGGACCATAGTTAACTAGCCTTTAATCCTCCCCTAATCCTCTCAGAGGTCTGTGCATCTTCTAGGCTTGTCGGAAGCATGCCTGAAGTCGAAATCCAAGGTAGGTAACGCGCTGTCCTCTTTATAAACACAGGTTCTGTTGGGAGGTGGTCAAGAGGCTCGAGATGTTACTGTTACAGCTGCTCAGACGGGTAAATTTGACGCCCGCTTCTATCATATGATTTACGCAGAAGAATTTGGTCGGGTCAAAGGTCACTTTGGTCCTATCAACAGCGTCGCCTTCAATCCTGATGGCAGTGGGTGCGTATACGTACGATTGCCCTCACCCCCTGTGGGAATGATGTTTTTCCTCAACGCGCAGACTCGCCTTGAACTTGTATTTTCTTTAGGTTCGCCACCGGAGGTGAAGACGGTTACGTGCGACTTCATGTTTTTGATCCTGACTATGAGGACGTAGAACAACGACTGTTCAGCATACCCACAAGCGCCGTTCAAGCCGCTTGATTTATGAAATAAATGGGATTTTGGCGCCTTGTTACTCCTAAGCGTCACTAGAACTCCCCTATGCTAGTAGTGTTATCCTGTTCCTCCAATTCTCTAAGTGGATAACATCATTTGAAAGAACAAAACTCGTGCAAGTGAGTCGTAAGTTACACAATCAGAATTCTTTGAACTGCGCGTTGGCGTATCCTCGTACCTCCGATGTCGTTCTGGTGGAGCTAGACGAGATTAAGTCACAACTATCTTGGATGACCGACGTTTTCAGGACTACTGACTGCTACGCGATCACGCTGTGTATGATCGAGAATGGCCATTTGTCCATTCCTATTCTCCATTTGGACCAAATTCAGTTGGTCTGTTCCTACTAAGGGGTGTCTATGCTTAAATGATCAACGGTCATCTCCATCAGTATACGTCTCTAGAAGTCTCAGAAATAAGTTGAAGAGGTGGGGAAGTATGCTTACAAGACCGGACTCCATCTCGCAAATGGTGCATACATTACGCTCGTGTAGCCTTAAAACTCTGAGATGATACAATACGCCGAACATAGCAATGGGTGATTAGAGCGCACTGCAATGTCGCGAACTAATGCATAAAGGTCGGGATTCGTTCTCATTCTCATATGTAGACGCCCTAGCCCAGTTCAAGCCTTCCGCAAATCGACAATCAGCACGACCTAGTCTTGATATTCCCGACACTAATAGGTTGGCGCTCTGCAGTAATTCAGTTCTCCACAGATAAAGGCACCCTTTAAATCAGGAGAACATTGACCTGACAACCGAGAAAACTCGTAGTGAGTAAAATGCTTCGAAAGTTGTCAAAAATGCAGCGTCAGGTTGACTGTTTCCCATTACAGCTAAGGGGCTCAAGATTAGTGAAATTCCGATTGATTTTGGGTCTTTTCAGGGGGGAAGGAGATGAGACAGACGAGAGCGAAGTGATGGACCTTTTCCCGTGTTGACCACTCTTTGATTCCACCTTCTGGATAGTGGTTGACTTTTGTGAACCCGGTGTTACACCACTAGTAGGCCAGTTGGGATTACTAATGATGACCAATTTGTCGAGGTCAGTCTGCTGACGTTCACCCCTGTTATAAGCGGCAGATTGGGAGTCTGATTCTCGTTCTAGTCTTTGCATGGCCACCGAAGCAACTTGATGTTCAACTTCCAATTTACGGCTAGTTAGTAAAGATGATTGTTGCGTTTGGTCTGCCTTTTGATTGGCCAGTGAGGAGGTTGAGGCTTTGGTACGACTTCGACAGGGCAAAGGTATAATGTGATCATAATAGGCCTTGATGAGTGAGTTGGTGTCAGAATGGATTGCAGATAACTAGTAATTGGAAAAGAAATAATCACAATACATCTTGAGGAATCAAGGCTTACGCTATGAATATGTGCAATGCAGTATAGGAGAATGAAGTTGTTATTAGCAGTGTGTAGGCGGAGAGATAGGTGTTGTCAAAGAACAACGATTCTAAGCTCCCACTAGTTGTGTGTGTATGAGATTAGAGAGGCAAAATCAATTCACCTGAAATAGGACATTGCAGTAGCTTATATACTCTATCGTATAAGCTCCTCACGCAAAAATTCTTAATAGAGGAGATTATTATTCGATAGCTGAAAAAGGCTGGGCTCACCAAGCGGTCAAAACCTCTTCGTCGGAAAACCGCAATAAGCTGCCGACGGGAGAAGAGTCCTGGTTGTGTTAAATCCACTATTGTTCCATCTTCTGGAATAAATTCATAAAACCCGCTCGTCTTCTTTCGGGAGTCGCAGTTCATCATGTTAGCATCCCGAATACTAAGTAAAAAACGGAATTCCATTGAGATTATAGTATCGGCATGAGATGTAACAGTCAATCCGCAACAGACACCATTCAGCGTTCGAAAAAAACCAACTTCGGCAGAAAACAAACCCGCACCACCACGCAAACTACATAGCGATTTCTTACCATAACAGATAAAATCCAGAACCAGAATTTTCAGGGTCACTACCCGATGGAAGTGCTGTTAAAAATTACGAATGGAAATCAATGCCAAACAGGAAAATTGTCACTTTTCCATTTGAAACCCAGATTTGTGGTAAGCGCTGTGTATTATGGATACTATTATGCTTATATTTTCCTTAATAAGGGAGAGATGGGAAACTATTCAAACACGAACTGAGTTTGCTGTAAGCATGAAGATACGTCCTCAAGGTTACAACAGCTTTAAATCTCATCGATTCCTGACCACTATAAAAGTCTTCTCAACTAACCCTCTCCTAGAGTTCCATTTTCATGAGCCTGTGGGTAAGCAGACAGATTCCACACTGCAAATGACTCAAGTTATCCTGTTAGAAAGTAATAGAAACCTAGTTCAACCTCTTAATCCTGCCCAACTATAAAATGCGAATTCAGGTCTTAATATGTACGTGTTTAATTTGCTCTTACAAAAGAGATGACATTGGTCAAATCGAACGCTCTTTAAGAGTTGTTTGAACATCTTCGCGACAATAAGTGTAGCGTCCTGAGGCTTCCCATAGAGTAGAAAAAGGCATATGTTGTAAGGCTTGGTTCACATGACTACCTTACGTTTGGCGGTAACTATAGAATTTGTCTGACCTCTGAACATGTGGGCTGGTCTTCGAACCATGCCTAGGCCTCATTTGCCCTGTTATCTTCCGAATACATGTATTCACCCTCACATATGCCTTTTTTCCACCCTATGGGAAGCCTCGGGAGGCTACACCTCCCGCGCCAGCCATCACAATATATTCTGTACTAAAGAAAGCATTTACGATAAAATTGGTTCATTCGACAGACAACACGAGACCGAGGTACCGTACCTGGTCTCCTCGACAGCTTCAACTGGATCTGGAGCTATGTTCGGTCTGATGACCAAATTCGGGGCCTCATACACCTATTGACCATCAATTACTTCCAGGATTAGACAGTGTAATTCTGGTCTAAAACATATGTTATAGGGATTACGGGACGAGCCACTGTTTTGTATGCAAGGAGAACCGTAGTGTCAATTCCGACATCCAAACACGGGTTTCGTATGGGAAATTCCGACACGAAACTTATCCGGATGGTTCATGGCGGTGCCACGTCAGTTGTTCATATATTGTCTGTGAAACACAGGAATAAGGTGAAACCAAATGCAGACGTCTGTCTAGATCCCTATGTTGTGAAGGATTTGAGGATGCGCCCACCACCAAGGTAAATACGCCTCCTTTAATTCACGTCCTCTTTATGCCTGTATCATCATCTACTGCACTTCGATAGAGTCAGACTTCCTTTTACGCGTGTATAGCTCATGATTGCCGGTGGACAACGCCAAAATTCGCTTAATAATTCTCGATTTCACCAACAAGATGTGGAATTCCTTTGCAGTCTTGTCTGCTGGTTTAATTGTAATCTCCTTGTCGTAAAAAGAGAGGTTTTGAGTTTCCGGCCAATGGACCCCGAGGTTGGAGTCTAATAGATTATTGGGCTCACAGATACTCAAGAATCTCTAGACCCTGTGCGATTTGTAGGTATTGAAGCATTTTATCATCCAATCGAATTATTCTGTTGTTCCCGTGCCGTTCTTTTCCGAAAATCAGTCGATTAATTGGCAAAGTTTAGCAGCACAAACGTAGGACGTCAGAACGATAACGGTGTCTTCTGAGCAATTGATTTTTCCGGGTACTATGTCGTTTTTAACAAACGACCAAAGAAGTATAAGCCGCAGAGAGAGACCCCACCTCGTCTAAAAGTCGTTAAAAAATGTCGAGTTCGCTTTCCTTTGTTACCTGGCTGGTATAAGAAGTCAGTAAGTGCAGCTGGATACATGTATTTTGAAGACGACAGGACAAATGGGTCTGGGCATGGCCCAAAGGCCAGACCACGTGTACAAGGGCCAGACAAATCACATAAACAAAGCGTCGCAATCAGCACTTTAACTTACTTATGCCCCCGATTGTAATGATGGCTTATGTAATCACCCGACGTTTGTAAGTCACTTTATGATTTGTCTGCAACTTGTATTCATGGCTTGGCCTTCAGACCACACTCAAATCTTATCGCCTTGTTCTCTTTGCAATACATATATCCAGCTTCACTTACTGACCTCTAACACCAAACGGTGAAGTGTTTAAATAACCATTGGCTTCTCTCCTGTATGTGCAGATTAAACATATAAGGCTTGCCTGAAATTAGTTTTAGTTTCGAAACAGAATTACTATTGAACTTTGTAGAGTTCCAAGACTTCCCGTAGGGTGGAGAAAAACAGTAAGTGAGGCAAGTCCACGAGCACAAGGGCTAGACAAATATTCACAAAAAAAGACTTCACACTCAATTTCTTTGCTTAAAGAAAGCATTAAAAAAAGCTTAATGTATTTGTTCGAGTGAACCTCCGAGAAATAATTCCCAAAATTTGACTTTTGCACAGATCCATCAAGTTGTTGCCTATAATTGTGTCTTACAAATCTTCCACCAAGCATCTATCTTTAAAAAAGTAAATATTTGAGGATGATGAATGCATGGTAAAGGTAATGCACCACCTATATATACATCAGCTCCATAATAATTAAAATATTTTCGGTATTGCAGAGCCTTTTTCAAGATGCACTAGCATATCATAAAACTAATTTTACTATTGTAAAGTTGAAAGAAATATTTTTAAACATCGTTGATACCCCTTTTGGCTTTCGTTAGTATGATTTTCAGGAATTTTTATAATTACATAGTTTGTTTGTTGCAACCACTTTTTAACTTCCGTTGGTTTTCGAAACATGGTAAGTTTCATGTGGTTGTCGTGGTTGTCGTAGGAGCTGTGGTTAACATGGGTATAATGTGGTTCTCCTCATGTTTTCTTAGCTCGCGCGTGATTTACTCCATCCAACGCTCGCAGAAGAGAAGAGAAAGTGCAAGTTGAAGCGTTTGGTCCCGTCACCAAATTCCTATTTCATGGATGTAAAATGTGCGGACTGTATGAAGATTCAGGTGGTCTTCAGTCACGCTCAAACTCCTGTGGTTTGTCCTGGCTGTGACAGAATCCTCTGCACTCCCACGGGCGGCAAGGCCAAACTCACTTCTGGTAGGTTTCTCTCGGTCCTTTTTATATTCACGTCATGCTTTAGGCTGCAAATTCAGGATAAAAAGTCGCTAGAGGAGGCATTGTCTTGCTGTACAGCCAACTTCTCACCAAATACGTCCTAGCTTTGATGAATAAATCGAGGTTCAGTGGAAATGGGTTTCTTGCTTTTAAATGTGGTTTCCCTGATGCGTATGCGAATGGAGAGGTACTTCCTGGTCATTCGTTCTTCCGAGGTGGTTTTTCCACGTTCGTGATGGTCGTTCCGCATGGTTTTGCTGAGCACTTGTAACACTCGTAACTGCAGTGGTTCAAGATGTCGTCTTTTCATCTATGGGGTGAGTTGGCTTTCACCTTATTGGAGTACGCCTCACTGAGGCTACGTCCTAGGGCTTAGTGACTTCTTGCTGTCGTATCAAAGTTATCCGTCTTTTCACTTCGTGTTTCTTTGTTGTTCCCTATGTTTTAGCCCTTCTGTCAGTATGGCCAGAGGGGTCCAAATTGGCTCCTGTAGATGTCACAGGTTTCGCGTGAGTGTTTCGAGGTGTTGTGCATTCCCTCTCGTTAGCATGGTAGTGCGATAAGTCGGCTTTTATCATGTGGAGATTGTGGCTTTCATTGCGACTTGGGACGCTAATTATTCTTTAGCATCTCACACATCTGTTTGCGTAGTTTGACTTGGGATGCGGTCGAGGTTCGGAGTGGGTGCTTTTTATGGGCCTTTGCTGTGCACAGTTTGTTACAGCGGCGATTAGTGCTTTCGCTTGGGTTTCTTCCCAGCTCTAACGCGGGAAGATGCGACTTTAAAAGGCTGGCTGTAGTCGCCTTTCGGGCCACTGTCAGTTCTGCCCAGCGAGTCGTTCCTGCCCCAGGGTGGTGGTGTCTAACTTCGACTGTCGCACCATGGTTAGGTTTTTGATTGGGAGTTTGCAAATTATTTCTCTTGATGATTGTTGGATTTTGCATATGTGATGGGGTTGGATTTTGGGGACTGTACAGAATCAGGTTCGGTAAAATCGACTGCGTTGTTATCCCGTGTGGAGTTTCTCTTATCGTGCAATGTATTATTCTTTTGAATGTCATCTGGGCTGTCGTGTTGTTTCTTCTGGCCGAACTGGGTTCTGGTGTGTGCCCAAGGCTCGTGCTTTATTCGGCGTGTGTATATGCATTTAGGTAAACTTTGTGCCTTCAGATATTTGATATGAGGTCTCGAGGTGCTGGTTTAGTTGTAATAAAGGAATATCTTTTCTTCAGAATCACTTCCGTGGCTTGCACTTGTCGTGGGAAATTGTAATGATGAGGTGCATATGATCCAGGTGGGAGAATCTTATCCTTCCACAACAGATATACCTTGGGTATTAACCCTGTTCTCATATTGTACAAGCATGGCATCAACAACCGAAGAGACTTCCGCTGTGATCCGTCTGGTAATGTTTAGTCTAAGAGGGTTTCGGACTCTAAGTGTTTAATTTCTGTCCTCAAGTCAAAATAATTTCAGATCTAGATGCTGGTTGTGACAGAAATCACCTTTGGTGAAACTGAGGTGCAAATGACAGCGACTGCTTTGGCATGCAGAATCGCTCACCTCTTCACAACAGTAGAGGTGGGAACTGTCCGCTTGTGACGTTTACTTCTGTTTTTTGCAAGCTGCGCTACTGCGCATCACCTGGGAAGGCTTCGTATAGGATAGGAAAGTATTGTGGTCTACCTTCCCACGGGACTGTGTCGATCTCCCACTACCAATGTTCGGACGAATGTAATTGAAGGTCTATGGAAACTCCGTTCTCCGATTTCCGCTTTCAGATAGAATGTAAATGAAACTGTCGAGAGGGGCAAGTACATCATCGCAGATTCGTAGTAGCTGATGCATGGTGCGGGTTGTAGGCTCACGAGACTTCTCACCGTGTGGAAGACAAAGTGGAGTCGAATGCATGGATTCTAGGGCGAACAAAGGGATTAGGCCTGATCTTGGTCGAAAGGTCAATCCACGCGAACAAGGACCAGATGAATCTTGGGGCAACCGCCTGACATCCACTGGTCAGATAAACGGTTTTACACTGATCCTCCCCTCTCTTGAGCGGCGTCCACGGCGCTCCCTTGCGCACCTGTCGCGTCAGCCATCACAAGGGACTGGGGGGCTGTACTTGGTCTCCTCAGCAGCTCCACTTGGGCCTAAGTTACGTTCAGTCTGATACCCAGATTCGGGACACCATACATCTGTTGATCCTCGATTGTATCCAGTACTAAGTGGTAGAGCTCTGGTTCAAAACACGTGTTACAGGGGAAACGGAATCAGACACAGAATTGTACATAAGGAGAACCGTATTGTCTCAATCGACGCATATGCACAATAGTGGAGCAAATCAAGGTAGGAAAATTCTCGGGTGTTTCTCGGCGGTGTCGCTTTAGCTGTTAATGTCTTGTCCGTGGAACAAGAGGGAAAGGTTAGACCCAGCGTAGACATCATTATCAAAGATTACGTTTCGGAGAGTCCAGAGATTTTCCTGCCCCTGGTGTGAATGCGTCTCTCCCGCCCCGCAGGTACATGTTAGGATAGAAGTCGTTATAAATTGTCGTGTCCGCTTTCCACTGCCACTAGTGCAGCGTTCCAAGAGTTCGCACCCGGCAGCTTAAAACAAAGTGGAGCTGGGTACGTGTATTCTGGGAAGTATAGAGGAATTGAGCCTCAGCACAACTCGAAGGTCGGCCCACTTATACAAGAGTTAGACGGATCGTAAGGTTACAGCTAGATATCAGATTGCCATGCAAACAAAGTAATACACTGTTGCTTTGTGAGTGCTCTCTTGCGGCAACCAATATGTTGTGGCGGCTGGTAAAAGAGACATATGAGGAAAAGCATTGAGAACATGGCTCAAATAACAGCAATGCAATACTTTATGTTGCGGATTCAACTTCCGGTAGACTGCGTGGGCTGGTAATCGAGCCAAGACAGTCGAAACTCTGAATTCGTGTATCCAATTGTTGACCTCGGGGCGTTGCAGTGGCGATCACTAGTGGTACAGTATTGAATTGTCATAACAGGTACCTTGTCTATTTATAGACTTTTACAGAACTTTGTACATGTGACAACGTGATAAATAGCGATTACTTTGGTGATCGTTCTGCACTTGTGAGCGCGGGCTGGCCGATGGGCCATAAAAAGGGCCCACAACCCCCATCCTTTAGAATCCTAAGGCTTGTTCTAAGGCGCAATGATTTAAATCAAGCAGCATGGATTTGAACGACCAATCTGATGTCTTGGGACGCTACAGGAGCTGTCTCATAATTAACGTTTAAAAACGAAGTCACAAATAAGATTTGGTATTTACATTCATTCTATAACCTCAAAAATGCAATTGCTGTGCGTGTAACTTTATAAAAGTTGGGGCAAATCAAGTAATACCAGTGAAGCGTGGCTTTTTCCTCTGCTTGAAATTCAAATTGTTCAAATTGTTCATTACAAATCACAAATGATGCCATTACTAATACTAGGTAGCTTTAAAATAATAGCAAAATAAGCAACTTTAGTAGTTCTCTTTTCTTGGTAAAAAACTAGTTTATTTGTCAATTTGTTTTAATTAGTTAAATTGTTGTGTAAAATTGGGCCGCGTGCTCCGTTTAGCATTCCCTAGATGCGATGGTTGCACATGCACTGTTGTGTGGTATATTCTTTGTTTGCTTTGCCACGTCTGGTAATCGAAGTTATTGCAATCATTTTCTTTGGTAGCTTTTATAAGCGAGGTCTATTTGGATCAAGAACCCTCATTTCCTGTCGAGCTTGGCAGCCGCATCCGCTTTCGAATATCGCCCAAAGGCGGTAACGCCTACGATGCCTCTGGTGGTTTTAGCATCCTTCTAGACGATATGCCTATTGGATCCTGGAATCCTGAATGTCACTCTTATATAGAGAAGATGAATCCTCTTGTTTCCTGTGAGGTTGGAGAAGGCCCTATCCTTTATCTGTATTTCACTCCAAAGCGAGAACATTTTGGGAAACACATTCTCTTGACCTTTTATCCTAACACCGGCGCCAGCTACTCACGATCTGGTCAGGACTTATTGAATACCACTGTCCAGGTTGGTTATGTAATCCGTTATCTTGCTTGTGTTTACATAGTCTTTCCTGCTTCTGGATTTTTCTACAGTTCTTTATCTACGTTTGTAATTTTAATGGGTCCTAAGTGATCTCATGGGTTTTCCTAATAGATGAATTTTTTAGATTTAGTTTATAATTGTCAGTGGCGAGAATGTTCTTACGCTGTGAAAGCACTTGTACGATGGTTTTTATATTCCTGATTTGTATCATTGGTATTTATTTGTCCAGCTTACTTCGGGTTGCCATCGATAAGCTGGTGCTGCTGATCTTCATCCTTTATTCTGAGTCATTCGTTTTAGTCGAAATGTGGTAGCTACAGAAATACATTTTGTAATGCAGAGTCCTATGTCAGGTTGTCTTTCTTTGTGTGCTATAAGCGCGTTCACTATTTTAAGTCGAAACTATCCTTTATTTTCAGACTGAACGCACCGATAACGTCATTGACAAAATTGCAAACCTGCTGATTTCATTATATTCGTTGAATTTTACCCAGTGTTCATTATTACATGCTTCATTGAGTGTACAAAATATTCGATTCTCATGGATTTTCCATCAAACCATTTGAATTCTGAGCAGCTCGTAAATGTGTTTAGGCAATATCTATCACACTAGGGTGGAGTTGGTTTTTATCCGTGTCGGAGGCTTCCAAATTTCTCTACCCAGTAAGCCATTTAGATTTTCCCTTGCTTCTTGGGTCATTCTACCATCTTTAAGAAGCCGTGTTGCCTTAGTAAAACAAAGCAATAGTTTTCGAGGTGCGTATTTGCTGTTGTCCTTAGTAATCTCTATCAGTATCTTTAGCGTTTTGTCTGCTGTATGTGAATAAACTGCTGATTTGGACGTTCTGTTGGCTTGCTAAACCATCCTTCCTTATAACAAAGAAATAACCTCGATAGCACATTTCTGAGAAGCTTGATATGCCTGCTTGTTGTGCATGTCGCCTGGTTTGCGATGTTCCAGGAGTCGGACACGCACGGCCGAGAGGTCGACGGATAAAGAGCATTAATTTTTTGCACGGCATTCATCGGTAAAGACCTAAAAAACTTATTGCAAGGGTAACGCATCAATACAGCTCAGAGTTGATTTCACGTTTGTAAGGTAACAAAGGCACCTGTCGAAAGTTTTTTAGTTGATTCTATTGGCATGTAAAATTTGCTTTTGATAAATATCACTGATTGTTTCCGTTTTGGACTTAAAATGATTTGAAAGGCCTGAATTTGGACCGATGCTTTATGTTACACAGAGGTGGGATTGTTCATTGTAGGTTAGTTATGATTAAGACGCGAGTGGTGCTTCAAGATTTGATGCTGAATGCAATGGGGCTTGATTTAATCGTTCGCTATTATTCAAAATCACATGTCTTCCCAAATCTTACATTTTGGTATCATTTTTCTCTTAAAGGTTTAGGAAAAAAGGTTTAAACAGTCTGAATGGTTGATTTCAGAGTTGAAGGTTAAAGGAGCATTCGGGTGAAATTGTGTTGGAGTGGTGGGCAAGGGTAAACTGAAGCTCTCATGTGTTCGTATCTGGGTCAGATGATGGGTCACTCTTTCATCGAAGCGGTGGTGAGAGCGTGGCGGTTTCATTCAAAAATCAAAGTACAGAAAATCAGTTCTGTGGTCGTTTAGCACGCAGCAAAAACGGTCTTGGACTGTCGATGCTTGATGCATCGGACTGGGATTGATCAAGACGGTGATCATTTTCGTGGCAACAATAAAAAAGTGTCTTTGTGCTGAGAAAGCGTCCTCTTAACACTAATACGATCAGGCTGACGACCCTAAAATAGTTTGCGCTTGCTGATAAGCACTTCTCTGCTGAATTTTATTTTAAGGCAAACATTAGAGCTAGAACTTACGTTGTTTTACCTTCCACCCATAACGAATACTTCCGTTTAGTTAGTCAATTCATACTACTCATTAGGTAAATGCTTCTGAACCGGTCGTTTAACCTGTTCTTTACGTTCCCTTCAGCTAACCAAACAACCGACATTTCTAAACATCTCAATCACTGTGGAACGCGAGCCCGACTATGTGCATCTTGCTCCTGGGGAACTAAATCTCTCCCCTCCAACATTTATTGACGGTTCTATGGCCAAGGTGGAATGCAAGACCGATGGTGCGTTACCACCCCAGGCCATTGGCTTCAGGATCGTTTGCAACAAACCTCCTCGAGCCGCTGTTGAACAGGAGCGTCAGACGAAAGCGCAACTTGGCTATCCCTACGAACTGAGCTATAGCTACTACCACTTTCGCTCACCGCCGACTGATGAGGAATTGGCAGAGAGAATGGCTGTCGGATATGCACAGGGGATTTTGGATGAAGCAAGAATTGCGCGGAGTCAGGACAATCTTACACTTTCGGCATCCTTGCCGATCAATTCCAAGGCGCATGGCTGCAGTATCTATTGTCGGCTGATGAACAAGGAAGAGCAAGTCCAGCTGACTGTCTATTGTGAGTCCCAGCTTCGAACGTTAATTTTTAAAGCGTCTTACCATCGTAAGTGTTTCCTTTGGATCTTCGTCCGACCTAGGCTTCGATTAATTACAGAATCTCATACGAACCGGTTATTTTACGATTGGAATAAATGGTCTGTTTTCAAAGCATTCCACTCGAATTGCACTTTTTTAAATAAACTTATTCTGTGGAATAGCTGTAGCTTTGGCTTCTAAGCTAGGGTCTTTGCTCGAATTGTACAAGTTTTCCGTCTTAAGGGAGCGAAGTACTTCACTGCCTGACAACGGCTCTGCATCTGCCAAATATCAACAAAGAAAAAGCCATCACTATACACAGTCCCAATCTTTTATTGTCCTGTTACATCACTAGCCGTCACTCTATCATATTGACTAAATCCTCTACTCCGTCAATAATTCTATCGGTGACGTTCAGTTTAGTGTTACCAGATCTGGTGAACTCATGCATAACACCGCACAATATTATTTGTCAGGGCCTGATAAGAAGGTCAGGCTGCCGTACACGTTGTGACGGTGGTAATAAACATGGTAGATACGGCCAGGCATAGTAATCTCATTTGTTAGTCGGTTTTATTGGCCGAAAGGTGAAAACAGATAAAGCAATGAAATGGCAATTATCACAACTTGGTTCGCATAATCTGCATTAACCTTTGACCAGTTGATTTCGCTGTCCTTGCGCTGGTAAGCTTGATCCGCACCCACCAATCTGCGGTAGGCGTTTGTGGTTGAGCGTGGACGTGATAGCATTTGGAATTCGGAGTTGAGAACGGCTGGTTGAGGCTCTATAAGCCCTTCTATTTCCTGCCTGACTGTTTGTCAGCCACTTACCTGGACCTGGCTCGGTCGTCCAGCCTCATTCGCGCTGGCAGGTCATGCGCCTTAGGCATTAGTTTGAGTCTGCTGGCGGATATTCCCGAACCAGTTTGTTTACCCCCTTTCTGTTTACGATCTGCGCGCGTAAGCAAAGAGCAGTACAAACATGTTCAACTCCATTTGGCCCTGAAGATATTGCTATGTATCCGAGCTTGATAATGGAAGAAGCATAGGCGAAAGAACACTGGATGGTCGAGAATTGTACCAAAACTCACTTGCATTTGGTGTAGGGGCCGCGTAGCACAACAGTAGTAGATTGAGAAATAGCATTGTCCTATTAACACGGACTTCCGCGTTCTTTTCACCTCTTTTCCTTTCATTGTCATTCTGCTCCATCAATTTATTATCTGGCTAGAGTGATGTATTTCCTATGCAAATGAATTCCTTCCTTTTATGTTACCCTGTGTGTGACTAACTATGTATTGAGCTGGTCATTCATTCTTTCGCCACATTGTCGGTTCGTCGAAGGGGAGAACTAGCCAATTGGTTCACATTATGCAAATGGTGCTGCTGATTGTACTTTATTCTGCCTCCCTGACCCTCAACTTCCAGGGAGGGGGTATTGAGGAAGGATGGGAGGCTAATCGGATCAATGGCAGTGGGCTCAAGAAGCTCGTGAAATTCGGTCCCATTGTTCCCACCTTAGTGCTCTGCACCCATCAACGTTGGGTCTGGACATTCACAGTCGGGGTTTTGTGAATCACCCTGTTCTCTCTGAACTACCCTGAGGTCATGTTTGCAAGCAATGGCGGCTACGCCCAGCGAAGAATGAAGGGACTTCTATTTATACACTGCAGAAACGTTCTCAAGTTTCATCAAACCGAAATTTGTCTTTTCTTCCAGACCAAACGACTGTCGCGTACATTCTACCGCCACCAACAGATGGTTTGATGCGTGTCGGCAGTTCCATGACTTGTCATGCAGATGGATTTCCCGAACCCACAATTGTTCTCTCCCTTCGTCAACCCATGCGTCAGTTTCGTCGTCAACCCATAATTGATACAAAAGACCTCATTGTCACTACTAGCCCTGTCCCCCCTGTTGATCAGTTCGTTGACAACTCGGATATCGCAGCAGCCTCCAGAGTCGGTCTCCGACCAGACGAATACACAATACGAGGACCCAGGTTCACTCTAGCATATAATGCAACTCCAGGCGTGGAGCTACTGCTTGTATGCACAGCAGGCAATGCATTGCCCAACGCAAAGGACTTTTTGGGCTCTAACAAAACTATCGCGATGGCGAGATTCACCGTGGCCGGTAATTTCTCTCTTGTTCTGTGAAATTAATTGGATTCATTATAAGCCTTGAGTTAGGGCCCTTTAATTTTTTGGCCCTGGAATTGCTACTGATTTTTAGAGATTGTAACAAGCGTGTCGTACACCGACATTTCACCTTATTCTGTGTCTACACTCACAACGACATCTAAACGATAATCTTTAGCCCCATTCGGATAAAATTGAGGTGTGTTGGGTCAGTTGCGGTTCAAGGCACTGACTGTTTTGAAATTTATCGAGAAGTAGGTTTATTTTTCAAGAAGAAAGCGTTCAGCGAAAGGTGGGGTAAAGGATTTGCGAAACATGTACTTAACATTCAGATCTTGGGCACGAATTGTTGAGTGGATGAGTCGGTCGTCTATTTTCTTTCCCTTACGCGGACGTCTTCGTTGCCTTGGCCTCTCTGCTCTGCCAAGGTCTGCACGCTTGAGGTGTTTGTGATGCGAATTGGTTATCCACTAGGCGAGTCCGACTATGTTCACTAGGTCAACTAGTCAAGGCTTATTCATCACCTTTTGATCTCTTCTTTATAGGCAATCGTAAGTTTGTTGGTAAGCTCTCTCCCTCCTCTCCCACCGTTTTCATTTGCCTCTTGTTTTTTCTATATTGTTGCCTTTAAATTAGTCGGTGGGAGATTTTGGTTGCTTAGTATTTGATTTGGTCTCCTCACTTTGTGATTAAAAGTTTTTCTTTGGTCTAAACGTACTTAAATGGGCTATTTACTCTCAGTAGGCTCTAGAATCTCACCATTGAATAGATGTCTAGATGCCTTCTTTTCACTTCGATGGATGCCTTGAAAGCTTCGCTCTCCAGCATGCCTGCAACCGCCTGATTTGGCGCAAAGCTTAACAATCTGGACTTCTTCCCTTTTTTCCACTCTCCAGGAGTGTTAGGCTTTGGATCTTATTCGTTCAAGGCCCATCTTTATGGACTCTAGACTTCATGAACTAATCGTGTTCATATCTTTACCATTTCTGGATCAAAAAGCAGGTCTTCACGTGTTATCGCCGATTCTCTTTTCTTCTTTCTATCTATGACGCTTTCTTAGTGGATCTACAATTTAGGCTCAAGGTTTGTTCAACCCTGAACTAGGTCTCATTTAACTGTGCCCCATACGAGGATCATTGGAGATATTCTCTTTGGGTATTCTTTTACTGAAATGATCTCAGCTCATATAATACTAAAACAAATCTACTACTTCTTTATTACCTTTTGACCATCCATACACAATTTGAATTCCTTATAATTGAAGAGCTGAGTCTTTCTCAAGATGAGGATAGGACTGGAACATATCTCCGACACCGTTCTGCTCACTTTGGAGCACCGGTTGTGGCTATATTTTGCAGCTAATATCAGTAGAGGTAAAAACTGGGCTTAAGTTGAAGTCTGTATGAAGATTTTTCGCCTTGGAATTGCTCAGATCGTTTTGAAATGGATTTGGTCCACTTCAAATCATCTAAAGATCATATGAATTTCACATTTTTCTTGAAATGCACTAAGGATTTCAATGACTTTGGCTTTTTCTAGTTGAGTTTAATTTTATGATACCCTCCTTCCTGATGCCATGTTCGTCAGTTCCTTTTACGGAAGGAGCGGTACTACTGGTGTTGCTTTGGATCCAATCCATCTATTCGTTGTATGATTTTGTGCCACCATATCTGTGATGCGGTTGATATGCTTATCTCCCAACCAACTCATTCTCCTCTTTCAGCCATCTCCTACAGCAGCATTGGAATTGTCATTGGGATCTGCATGGCAATCCTCCTCTGTGCGATTATCATAATCCTTCTCATGGTGTACCTTCGACGCCGGCAGAAGTACGCCTCAAATGCCATTCAGACACGAAATTCGGTGGCAAATGCAGGTGGCGCGAATGGTGCAAAGATTGGCGGTGTTATGGGACATGGAAAGTGAGTTTCTTTGTTCTGCATAACTGGGTGAGTGTTGGGTTGTAATCGGGTTCAAGACATCCACTAATGCGCCCAACACTCTGTAAGTAACCCCCAGCGAAATCTTTTTTTGAGGTATTTTGTTTCGTCACCTGATTGAAGCGGTAATTGGCCAATTTTTTCATTACCCTTTGTTGATTGGCTTAATTTTTTGCATCCATCCATTCATTCAATTGCACTTACTGCGTTATTTTCACTTTCATCCCACCTATCTACCTCTCCTTTCCCTTCACCTGCTTTTTTAATCGTCAGTTCATTAGCCATCTGGTCATTTCATGACCGGTTCAAGTTGTAGCTACCAGATCCTGCTTCCGCAGCCAATCATGGACGGAATGCATTCACTTCACTCGCCCCTTCCTCCCT
>UYWX01020347.1:9064-41235 GCA_900622495.1 Hydatigera taeniaeformis | reverse complement strand
CACACACACACACACACACACACACACACACACACACACACACACACACCTGCAGTGGTTTTTGAGGGCAACTCTAAAATTGCCTCTATTTATGGGTCGGATGCGTGTATGGACGTGTTTGTGTCACCCTACTCGCCTGCTTAGTTGCCTTGCTAATCTGCGAGAGAGCGAGAGAAAGAGGGAGCACTAGGTAGCAGGCTGGGGACTGCACTGCCTCTACTCTATCTCGTCTCTGCCCTCGCGCCCCTCCCCCTACTTTCTCTCTCTCTCTCTCTCTCGTCCAATTCACCGACTAACCCATTTGCCCACGATCGCTACCATCCCAGCCACTTCGACGTGGCCAATCAGAAGGCCCTGCCCTTCTCAATCCCACTTAACTCCGAGTTGCATGCGAGATTGGAACAAGCTGAGTCGGTCGATAGCCTACGTTAAAGAGACAATTCTATTTTTAGTTTTCAGCCTAACTGCCACCGTAAATAGGCAATAAAATAAAAAAGACCAAGTGAAGAGTTGACGTGAACGGCGCATGGGCTTATTCGATCTCCACCCATCCATCCATCTATACTTTCCTTGATCTGTCCTCTCAACTGCTCACTTCCTTCTTCGGATCCCTCCTTTCACTTTAACACCATAGTTAGGATCACATCAAAATTTTTCGGAGCCATGAGTTCCATCGTTCTCGAGAGATCCCCTGAAAGTTTTCCCAAGGTGCTATTTATCTGTTCAGCGTGTCTCACCATCGGCTCTTCTTTCTCACCTTCTTTCCTTTGTTTTTAGACAAGGACCGATGTCTGGGTCAGGTGACTACGCTCCTGGATCGAAGGTTAGTCACCCTTCATTCTTTATGCTCTCTTAATGCGGATGAAGGGCAGTTAAAATGAGGGAAAGGTCTTTATTTATTCAGTCATTTCGATTGCCTAGACATTCACTTGTAACTGCCTACCTACTTGGAGTATTCATTTGGTCAAAGACCGTTAGTTTCAAACGCTGATTCGATGGTTGATGAGGAAGAAAAAGACACGCACTGTTGTTTGTCCCCACTTTTTTGGCTGTTGTCACATTGTTTTGTCCTTCTATTTCGAGCTGAAAGTACACGATTATTTCATAATCGTTGTTGTTCTCTCTCTCTCTCTCTCCCTCCCCTTAAATTTCCTCCTCACCCTTAGTGTTCATTTCACCATCACGTGCTGCATCAATGTGGTGACGAAAGCGATTTTGGCCTTTAGTGATTTTTCACGGAGGTGGTAGTTCCTCCTTGCACCCACCAATGTAAGCATTCACTACCTAACTGACCGTGCAGGTGCTGGCTCTTTTGATTATGCACAAATAAAATGATGACGGCTTTTGGAGGTGTTTTGTCAGATTTTGGGTAAGATTTTGTTGGTGCGATCTTCCTCTCTTCGGTTTGTTTGGCGTGTTTTCTATGGTGTCTTTGCGCTGATGTCAGTTACACATTCACTTCCAAATGTTGCTGGTCGTCGTGTGAAGAACTCCAAGGTCTGACCCGTGCAATATGACTTTTGCTCGTTTTAATCGGTTGGAGTGAACTCAGTTTCTATCCTTGCGATTCGAAGATCCACTCAAAATGGTCTCTAAGCCTCTTTTTGTGTGTTCATACTTAAAGGTGTTGCAGCCTTTCTTGGCTATCCGTCAAGGCTGAAGTCAAAACCTCCTCTTTCGTTTAGGCTGAATGAGACCTCCTGACCTATTGACCTCTGTCTAGCTAATTCTATCTCTGTCAATATTTCAAACAAACGAGGGAGACTGGGAAGTGTTTGGTTGTACTTTTAAACCATTCCAGACCGGGCAAATACCGTGATCTGGTCCTTAGAGAAATGGAGAGTGATTGTGATCTCTCTCCCCTCCTCTTGGTGGACAAATTTATCCCCTGTACAGTTTTACAGGATCAGATGCTCCTTCTACGCCGTGGTGCTTGAATCTCCATAGGAATGTATCCGGTAGTGGTAGAGTGGAAATTACCCTCACCTGGCAGAGTTCCCATTCGTGCATGGAGTTCTTCACTCACGCATGCAAAGACCAAGTCGAATAAGTTCCATCGCCATGTTGAAATATTATTTCTTGAAGTCTATTCCAGTTGTTAAAGCCCTAGACTATAATAAATTTTCAAATCGCCTTCTAACACTTTCAATCACCATCTGTCACGTCGCAGACTACAGGTCGTGGAGAGGAATTCCCACTGCGTTTCTCAGTTGGCGAAAAATGGGCACAAAGGCAGAGCTTCTACACTAGTCCCGCTTCACATTCTTCGACCTCATCACTTCGTTCTCGAGATTCCACTGTTTCACACCATTCTCAGGTATTGCCGTCCGAATCAATCGCACCAAGCTTGATTCCTGCTGCTACTGCTCTTGCTGCCATGATCAACTAATAGCTCTGTTGACCTTCTGATTTGTTCCCATTTCACGCCTTTTGTTTACGCTAGTAGCCGGTTTCATGTACCCGTACGCACGCGCCATTTTGATGACAATCTAGCGTTGGAGCTCCAAGTGACTTGCCAAAATCCTTAGACCCTACCCGAAAGGGAGGACAACAGTGGCTTGAATGCTCTCAGCACATACTAGGAAGATCATATAGTTTCACTTGACTCCTCAAAGACACCGTAGTCTTGAATGTTTCAGTTTGATGCCTGGAAAGCGTTCTCATCATTGTAAATGTGTGCTTAAAGTAAGCGTGTCTCTGACTGAATGCTCCTTTTTTTGTCACTAGCCTTGAAGAGTCCATTTGGTATCTACGATTGGAGTCCAAAAGACGCCTAATTTCTCAAGACTGCGTAATGGATGACTGCATTTAATCAGATGTCACTTCGGTAGTACTTGCATCGTCGATAGTAGCACCGTAGAATTGTGAGGACGGAGGGCCTGCAGTTTAATGTGATTTCTCTCCTGATACTACTGAATTGGAGTCAACAACGGAAGCTTAGCAGATTTGGAATTAGAATAGCAAGCTCTCAAACTCCATGCCGTCGTAGCGTTCAGGGCTAGGTTGGTGCTTCAGTTCCAAGATAACCTTGTACATTGTCTATCCACAATCCATCGTGGCGCCTTTCATGCTTGACCACAGGTTTGTTTAAATGGTACGCTTTCATTTAGTGTTCGCGGTTTTGATCTTATTTTTGGGCCACTTTCTTGCTCCTTTATCACGGGCTTACATTACTAGGAGAAAAGGAATTTTGCCTCCTTTTGACAGCCCTGACAACTAAAATAGCGGGGAGATGGGGAAAAATAGGATTGTGTTTGTTCTACCTTCCCCACTCCCTTTTCATTTGGCCAGAGCAGACTCATTACCACTGTCAGCGTGTCCAGGCAGCCCTTACGACTTCCGGGAAGGGACAAAAATATTGGCCAATTTTTCATTGGCTGGCAAAAAATTGCTTCAAAATGCGTTTGTGAGGTTGTCTGATGGAGTGAAGTTGAGGATGCTTTCTTCTTCTAATGATTCCCATTAAGCTTGGGACTCTTTTGATGCTCATTGTTTCGTAGCCTTGGTTTGAAATGTTCCTTTTCTTTTTTTTTCAAATCGTATCTACCTGCGATATTGTTCTGCAACATGAGTGGGGAAACGTACTTCATCTGGCATACTGAAATCTGTTGCCTTGGCTTCTTCTAGTTCTTCAGGAGCTTTTTTCCCCCTTCATGGACGATCATTTGCTCTCTTTCGGTATCCTTTAAAAGTGCATTTCTGCTTGTACTACTAGCCAAGGTCTTGTGCAAATTTATCGTTGTTGCTCAGTCGCCTCTCGCTCGCGATAACATCTGTATCTCGACGCTCCCAATTCTATCTTTGGCTTGGACGAGACATTTTTATTCGCTCTCTGCTCAACTTCATTTTTGGCATCGCGAGGCCTTGGATGGGTTCGAAGAAATGATTCTCTTTTCTCTCTCTTGTGCCAGAAGCTGGATCTGCTGTTGGGCAATAAATTTACCCTCCTTTCCATGAATTACCAAGACACCTCTTCGCTAGAACAATGGGTGAGAGGGCGTGCAATTCCTGACCTGGGCTTCCACTACCAAGCCAACTTTCCCCTAGGCAGGCGTTGGGTTATTCTAACAGACGTCTCATTTTGTCGTCTGAGTCGGAAAGTGCAGGAGGTAGACGAAAGGGTGCTTGTGCGAACGAGTCTCCGCCTCCTCCACAGTAACAAATGTTTACCGAACCATGATGTCGACTATGGTCTAAAATGCGATCAGTGTGTGTCTGGCCCTTCCTTCCTCGCCTCCCGTCTATCTCCACCTCCTGCCACTTCAATTCACCATTCGCTTTCCACCTAGATCCACACGACACGTGACTTTTTATGGCTAATCTCTGTCAGACGGTAATAAAATTCCCACTCAAGTCGCCACATGCATAGAAATAATAATGCCACCATGAATTCTGTCATCACTGTGGGTGGATGGTAACGACGACGATAAAGTGATTCATGTTAATTATTTCTTCAACTTTGTAAACTGCGCAGTTATGCACACCAACCTAATCACCAGTCGTGCATTCAACTTCTTCGCTATTCTCTGGTTTGAGCTTAACTGCGTTTTATTGTGTCATCGGCACGTTGACCTTTCTTATTTTAATTATGCTACACAAACTAGCTCTCTCCGAAAGTCATTTCGACGTTAGACTGTGGTCATGGGGGAGGAGGTCGACTGTTGCTGTGACTAGGATTGTGAATTTGGTAGCTCATCTGCATTTAACCACACATGCGGATTTTTGAGGCCATTTTGAATTTTCATTGGACCAAAAACCTACTTTTCTTGTTCACTTCGGATCTCTGGATGCCTGATGCAGCATTATCCTGACTTTCTAATTAGTGAACAAATATGCGCAGTGCTTTTGGTTGAAGAAACAGACACGCTCCTGTGAGCACAAGACGGCTTACCTCCCATTTTGTACTGACAGTTCTACAACATCTAGTGAAACAACTTTTTGTCATCGACTGATTTCTGTTTAGCTTTGGGGTTCGAAAGTACAGCAGTAAGTCGAGGTTAGCATTGTTTGTGGGTCAGGAGCGTCGAAAGGACATCTCCTCTGTTTACCGTGCCAAGTTAAGGTTTCCTGAACCCGCCTGAATTGAGCTGGGGTACACTCAGCTCAGATCCTTGGCCTTCTCTTGTGCATGGGTTATGGTGACAAAGGTGAAACACTTCTTTTTTTCTTCCACATTTAAGGGGATAAATTAAGCTACACAAACACTGGAAATGCAACAATTTATAACATAAGGTGAGCACGTATTTCTCATTCTCCTACTGGTAATAAGGACGTTTTTGAAGGTTGTCCCGAGGGTAAAAAGCCTGTAGCTAATGTCCACTTCGACTCCTCTCACTCTCATCGTGTATTTTCATCTCCCCATGATTTAGAGGTTACCTCTAGGGCGTACGATAGAATGTGTTTATAATACATTGCTTTATTTCCTTTCTCTCATCACCCCTCCGTTTGTCATGTTGGAGAGTTGTTCCAGATGCACATCCTTTGCAAACCCACACCTCACCGAATGCTATCTCTAAGCTGTTCAGTATGGCAATCACCGGGGCTCCTTCATTCGAGTCTGTATTGATGCTTCTCAGTTCATTTAACATTTCAAGATTTTTTTAAACTTTTGCAAATAAATATCGTGTTATCGAGGCCTTTCAATCAGTTCCGCCAGTGTTTATCCAGGGGGAAAAAGGAGGGGGATAATCCAACGCCTCTCCACACCTGCCCTCTTTTTCCTGCCTTCCTATTGGTCCACCTGCTAAGTTGCTAACGTATTCACACTGACATTCCACTCATGGCTCAAATCATTATTATTGCGTTTTTTTTTAATTAAAATGTCATCGATAGGTTTTGTGGGAAATTTAAACAAATTGGGAACTTTTTTATTTGTCCTTTACTTCCTTTTTCAAATTGTTTTACACATTGATGTTTGGTGCCAGTGGTGAATGTCTTTTTCCCTCCTCTTTGGAAGGGGGTTCGATTTTACTTAGCGCGTGACATTTTCCGTTTGGTATTTCTTTCTTCCTTCAAGATTGGTCAGTCAATTGCATTCTTTGTTTATCTTATTTATAACTTAAATGTCTCACCATCCTCATTCTTATCCTCATCGACTCTTGCAGTTTTTGATAGGTCCTTAAGCAATCACACCATCTCGTCACGTTGTTGTCATGCCTTCCCCATTCCCTTGGTAGGACTGGGAGTGGCAGTTGTCATCTCAATTTCCACGAGTAGGAGGTGAAACAGCATGCGATTTTTAGAGGCAGCGGTGAGAGGCGGAGGAGGAGGAACTCACATTTTTGGGGCAACTATTATGCGACACTTCTGGTTGGCCTGTCTTATCTGTGAAGTTCCAGAGTGAGCAAATAACTTCTTAAATGTCTACACGGTAGATGAAAGCCAAGGTAGGCGGCTTAAGTAGGCGATAAAAGGGGCAAGTAAAGAAGGTCAGAGATGGCTATTCATTCCTCCAATCCCACTAGGTGCTTTACTGGCCTCCTTTCTCGTCACACTGTCATGGTGATAAAAATGACACGAAAGTCTGAGATAGCTCCGTCATTTTTACCACATTTTCGTTTCTATAACTTTTAATGTTTTGCAGATGTTTCGTCTTTTCTAACTCTTTTTTGTCTTCTCTGGTTCTTCATCCTCCTCCTCCTCCTCCTCCAAATTCATCAACACCTCCTACTCACTCAATGGCTCCCTTTCGGTATGACAAAACGAAATGGAACACTGGTCGTGCGTTCGGTCCGCCCCTCCCTATTCGTCTGTCTGTCTTTCGGTCTGTCTGCTTGCCTGTCTATTTCTTTTTCCTGCATGATTGCATGTGTCCGTTCGTCTAACCAACCATTTCTTTATTGCATGCATGCGTTTGTTCTCGCCATCTTGCCTACCAAAAATTCTGTCATCGCTGCCCTCTTGACACACACACACACACACCTGCCAACTTGAATGCATGCGACTTGTTCGCGCAAAATGTTGATGTGATAACTGACCTTGCTCCTGACGTTAAACCCATTCTTCAACAACACTATCCACCCACGAAAACTTTCATCCATCTGACTGCCTATTCGGCGACCTGGTCTCTTCTACCTTAAATGGATGATTCCATCCGTTGCTTGAATAACCTGTGTTGTTTCTATCCTCCCAATCATCTCTCCAACACACCTATTTTGAACCTTTTCACCATCATAGCAGCCACATTCACACTCAATGCATCATTATCGTCATCAGGGCCGAGAATTGACAGTGGGAGGTGGAAGGTCGAACGCGAAACCAGCCAATGCTCAAGTAGAGGCGGCGGAGGTGGAAGAGGAGGAGGAGGTTTTGCGCATTACTCAGTGCTAATGAGTAGTATACGCGTACACACGGCCAGACAGTCCGATAATGAGCCAGCATGACCTCTGAAGCACACGCACACAAATGACTGAACTGTCTAGACTGTTGTTTCACTCCTACTCCCGAGCACCTACTAAAAACCTGGACGGTGGCTTGGTAACAGTAATAAAACTGATGTTTCCTTCTTTCCGCTTTACATCGGAAGTGTTGGAAATTTGGGTTTTTCTCCGTCTGAATATTCCCTTTTTTTTGTTTATCACCTGTCCATTGCCTCCTTCAACTTTTCTTCAACAAGCATATCCATCCTTTTTTTTCTTTCGAGGTTTATGCATCCATCCACTCGTGCACTCAACCTTTCAGTTTCCTGGCGATGGTTTTACACGCCTATTTATTAATTTCTTGTTGCCTTGACTTATCCATCATTTTATTTGGCATTTGCTCACTCTTTATTCATCCATCAATGAACTCAAGCGTCTAAGCATTTACCCTAACATAGATTAGCAAATGAACCGGGGATTGTTCATAATTGGTCAAAAGATGTTTTTAACCTTGTCTGTGTACCTTATTCCTCATTGGTTGGCGCTTTGAGCATGTCCATTATTTCTGTGAAAGCCCATTTTACCATGCCATCTTGGCGCAACACTTTCTCGTGAGGGAGGTTCTCAAACCCCCTCTTTCGCCTCTCTATAATGAAGCATAATTTTCCTTCTCTTGCTAGGTTTTTTTATTATGGGAAAAGGTGACTTTGGATCAATGAATTTGTGAATGGGGTGCGTTTTTTTCCTCCAATTTCGGCTCCCTAGGTGACCCGATTTGGAGGTGACTTGCTTTCCTGCTTTCTTATCCGTCTAAAAATGTCATTACTTTGGTTTGGTTAAATGGTTGAATTCCACAAACTTGCCTAATATGGTGCACAATGCGTTTTTAATGTTACACGGATGTTGTGATCGCCAATTTGCACCGAAATTTTTCTCCTTTGGAAATGAATGGATTTTCTTTCAGGAGTGGTTGCAGTGCGTAGCCAATCAGAAGACAAGTTTGATAAGTTTTTCCTTGTTGATAGGTTGATCGTCACTCAACCAATAGGTGTCGAGAGTTGTCTTTCCTACACCTTGTGATTTGAGATTTACCTTGTCACTTTACATTTTAGCTTCTCTGGCAGTAATTCTATCTTTCGAAAAATGGATTTCGGAAATGAGGTCATGAACATTGCTTCATACTATGATGTCAAAATTGTGCTTAAACAGCGACAAGGTAGGAAGAAACAATCTTCGCCAATGAGCTGGCTACCGTGGATTGAATGCCTGTCTAAGTTATAAGTACGGCGCACCTCCGTTATGCATTCAACACAAAGATACTTTTATTACTATGTTATCATCAAATTGCCTGTTAAAGGGCAACTGTACTGATAATGGAGTGAATATACGCCTCCGCTCCTTAAACCTAAAATTTAGAAAAACTAAATTATTTGTAGGAAGTCAGGACGTGATGTCTGTTTCTCCTTGCTAAGTCAACGAAATTTTAGCCTGTTTTTATTAACTATCTGTTTAATACGGTTTAAATAAACCATTTGTGAATAAGTGCCAGGCTTTTTAAACAGTCCCAGTTTTTCGCTCTCAAGGACCAAAAGACTTTCAGAGTTGGACCTTGTACCTCATTGTCTCAAATGTTTCGCACTGTTGTTTCGAGTCTTGGATGGTTCACATTGGAAGACCCCCAAGTCCACAAAATGTGTTACAACTCCGTTCTTATGTTGTTGTATCGTCCACTTTTCGGCTTTTACTCGCCGCACTTGAACGTTTCTCCCTTTTTGTTATCGGTTTCGGTCCCTGAAAATTTCTCCTAAATAGTTAATTAGTATAATTTTCGGAACTTCCTTAGGGAGGTGGCTGGTCTTTTTTAGGAAGTACTGTGAATAATTTAATGCCTTGGGAGAGTGTGCAGCATAACTGGAAGGTTAGATGAGCACAAGCCTACCTAGAGGGGCGCTTTGCCATTGTAATAGGACCTCTATGTCAGCCTTCTGGTTCTCTCTTTCCCTTTGTCCTGGTTTTCGGCTACATGCGTCCGTCCACTTTTACGCTGCACTATCTGTCACGGCAGCACCGACAATTGTTGCCACGGCGCAGAATCTCAATGGCATGATGGAGATAATAACATCAAGGCGTTTGAAGTAATGTATGCTTCTTATTTATTCGTTAACCAATCAAAAGCCACCTCTGATGCGATCAGTTTTTTATTCCCATAAGTGAGGTATCCGATTTCGCTTCCTAATGGTTCTCAAGTGGGACCTTCCTGCTCTCGACAGTTAACCTTTGCCTCTTGAAAAAAAGCACTATGCTAATTACCATGACACATTCGTACTGTTGTGACTTTGACCATCGTATTGCAGGATAGCTGAGGACAGCTTCTTGTTGCAGCGTCGGGTGTCTGTGGAGCTCTGAATATATTGTTTTTTTGCGTGATTCAGCGTGTATGATTTGAAGGGCCGATCGGAAGGAGTTGAGGATAGTTCTTTTACTCCAAAACTCTCAGCATAGACTTTTCTAAAGGGAAGCAGAGGTTGATGGAGGGAATGCCATACACGTGCAAATAAGTGTTTATTGAATGGAGGCATTCGTTTTATGGTTTTATTCTATAGAACAGTCGAAAGCATCCAGAGCTTCGCCCTTCCGTTGTGGCTGACAATGAATCGCCTCATCGTGGTTTGATGTCGCGTTCACCGCCTCCTCCACAAAATGCACCCACCACCACTACGGACGGCGTGGAGTATGCTGAGTTAACCTTCCCTCCGGCCTCGGAGGATCGCGGACCCTTTAGTGGGAGCAAGCGGGCAGTCCAAGTTGCTGCGGCGTCCTCCACACTTGGTCGAAGAGGCTCAGCGGGGCGACCGAGACGAGATCCATTGCCAGGTGAGTCTGCTACTCTTCTCAGTGACTGAGTTTTCCATAGTTCAAAATAACTTTTAAATTTGATCATGATTCACTCATACTGTGCATCGCCATAGCATTTCTTGGTCGTTTGGAAAATATGTTAGTTAATGGATCATGAGATCACAGACTACCTTGGCTGTTCTTGTTGTCTCTCCTATTTGCGTAGTACTGTCCACGCCTTTCAGACTTGGAAGTGTTTGTAAATCTTTGTTCGACTCCATGAAGAACGATTTGTCCAATTTCATTGAGTTAACTCCAGGTTTAACGATTAAAAGGCCTTTTCGATTCTAAGCTTCGTTCGCCAAGTTTTCGGCATTGTTGATGTTGACGCTCCTACCTCAGTCACTACCCTATTATCTGAGATTCCAAGGTCGGTTAGTAACTAAGCTGACAGTGTGACTCGTACATTTAGCTGTAAGTAAACCGTTTTTTGGCGCTCTGTATGTCCCCCACTTGCATCGGTCGGTGGGGGTGTCTGATCCGCAGTCTTGCAGATTGATTATCTGGTTGAGTAAACGATAGAAACTCTACTACCTCCCCTAGAGGTCTCAGATCCCATCTGCTGGCGATGCAATCTGTTACGGGCTCGGAGAATTCCCAAATTCATTAGTAGAATGGAATTTTTCTTTAACCATTAAATAAGCTCATTAAGCCTTCCTCTTCCACCTTAGGGCAGATGGGCAAATAACCGACTTGATCTACTGAAATGGTAATAAGTACTTGTTCTTGCCTCGCACAGGTCCCTCCTCCGCATCTATGCAGCAACTCCCACGATCGCACACACAAGGAAGCGAGGATGGAGAAGGAAATTATACGGAGATCATTGGAGTGCTGCAACCAAAGGCCTACACAAGCCAATTGGTATTGAAGCAGCAACAGGAGGCCACTCAAGCCATCCTTGGTATGCATACCAACGCCCCATCAGTTTTTGTGTAAAGTTTTCATTTTTCTCTCTTGCCTACTCACAAAACTACAAGTAGCTGTCCTCACCCTCGGATGTTGTTGCTGGTGCTGTTGATCCTCCTCCTCCTCCCCTCCTCCACCTTAGCGGCTGATGTCAAAGAACACTTACTATTTGTGATATGAGGCCAAGGCCATCACGACACTACCAAAAAGACATCAGCTGCCTTTGCTCCTACAAAGCTCCCCATTAAACTACCCCGACCGGTAACTATAAATTTTGCTTACAATCATGCATTATGTCAAATTTGGAAACTAACAATAAAAAATTAGTCAATATACATGCTGATAATCTTACTTCCCATGAGCTCCTTCAGAAGTGACTAGGAAGGATAATTTGGTTTGAGCTGAAGGGCTGCATGGGTTGGTGGAGCTTGGACATGTGAGTGAGGAAGGTGATAATTCGAGTGATTGATGAATGAATGTTTGGACAATCATCTGGAAGTGAGAATGCGAGAATAACATACCATTGTAGGTTGCGGTGCTCCTTTTCCTCTCCCATGATCCTCGTTACTTAGTAATCGTGGTTTATCTCTACCGCACTTTCCTGAATAATCGTCTACAACTTTCCTTGCACTTGTAGAACTGGCTAATGCATAAGCACGGACGATGGAATGGAAAGATAAGATGTGTACATCGTGATAAATGCATCAGGGCTGCCTATCAACTAGTCCAAAGGAATTGTGTTTGATTAGACTTTTGAATCAGATGGGGTGTATCCTCCATTTTCATGTTCCATTTTGCGTAGGTAGCTCCCTGAACTTCAATTCTAATTTACTCCAAAATCGACTGATCTCTACTTTGGCTGTGGTAAGCCTTGCAACTCAATCAGTGAATGAATTGCCTATCAGTGGTATATGATTTCACGAAAATGTAATGGAAATATGTCCTAGCTATTGAATTCCTTCCTGTTGTCTAAAATCATTCCCTCGAACAAAAGATAATCCAGTTTTTATTAAAGTAGACTAATGCACATTGGTACACTAACTATGACCTGATCGCGTGCGCCACACATTTAAAGGTGACAAAACAAAGGTGGGATAGCTAGTTGGGAACTGTAGCTGAAGGCAGTGGGTCAATGTGGCTCCTCGCAGCTGATTGGTGGAAAGCCACATGACCTTAATCGTCCAGCCAATAATTGCGGAGGCAGAGATCGTTCCCGAAAAATTAACCCCTAGTGGTGTAATAATGGGATGAGAGCGTTAACTTTGTTGTTCGATTGTTTTGAACAACTAATCCGATGGGTACACTCCATGGACGGGCTATATACAGTTTACCTCTACCTACAGAATACTAAGGCATCTCATTTTTATGCTCACTAATGGGAGTAGACTCCTGACCTCAGTTTAAGGTGTGACGATCAAGATCAATAGCTTTCCTCCTCTTAACAACTAGATATACTTTGATGTGCGGAGTCATTGTCTCAATGACACTGAGTTACGCTTTGTTCAATGGGAAGACCAGGTACATTTTACAAGAAATTTAACGAAGAACTTGTTTTGATGAGTTTGATACAAGGAAGAGTAAGCGTTAATTTTGTCTCAAGAAATTCAAACAGCTGATACCTAAGAAGAACTATTGATCCCTACACCTCAAGGTCAGACTCATTTCAAAAGTCCCTCGTGTCTTAAAAGACTTTTCCTACGAGCATGGCAACCTCACTCGCCTCAACTACTAGTGACGATGTTTGTAATGTCTCTTTTAGTGAGGCTTCGAAAAAATTGGCCAAATCTTACTACCAATTTGTTTGTGCAGACAAGAGGAATTTGGCTAGGTCAATTGTTGACCTCCAGGCTAGTTTTGAGGTGGCCTTTGGTGCTTTAGAGGATATTGAACGAACTGGAAGCGATGTTGAAAGTCTTCACTATGCAATTTATGGACTGGAGGAGGCTCTTTCTCGTGCACTCACTGAGCTTGTTGTAATTAGAGACGAAGTCCACACTTTGACCTTGGCTCTGAAACAAAGTGAACAATTCAATCTCAAACTTTACGAACAGCTAGTAAATCTGGATCACGAAGCCACCGATGGCATCGAGAGCAGTCGGCAGACGCTGAATGTTTCCAGATGCACAACTAACAAGTACCGCATTCCACAGACTACGAAGGAGGCTCTGGGTAGAGCCTGGGTTCACGATAATGCAGAAAATTCGCATGGTGATGTTACCATAACCTCACTTCTTTCATGTCAACAGACTTCCAACGAATTTCACAGTTGGGTCTGTCGCATTCAACGCGAACTCTCTCGTCGACATGCTGAATTTAGCTTTCTCATGTTAGGTTTATGGACCGAGGAGGTATGCACCAACTTCACATTGGCTGAAGATGCTTCCGGTGGAGAAGGTGTGGGATGTTTCCGTCGAAGAAGTCACAGATGCGAAAGTCCAAATGAAGAGGTTTCTCAGCGTCGAGAGGCTGTCATGCGATCTCTACTTCTAACTCATCACATTAAGATTGAAGATACTCCTGCCACTCTTAGCTTGATTCAATCTAAAGTGCAAGAGCTTGGAGATGAAGTCTTCACCGAATTACGACGAAGACGAGAGAGCTTGGAGGAGGCACGCTCTCTACATCGAACGTTGAACGACCAACTAAGTGGTCGTCGACACCAGTTGGTAGGAAGTCTTTTGGCCACACATCAAGCGGTACAAACACTGTTGGAAATGGATGAACAAAATGATGGATTAGTGGGAAAGTTGATTAAGACACGACCACTGTTTTCAGAACTGCAAGAAGCCGTGGTCAAAGGTGGTGGTGCTGATGGTGGGGCTGGCGCTGGTGGTGAATCCAGAAGTTTTGGATACGCAGGAGAGGCAACACCTGAATCATCTTTCAAGGCGTTGCCTGAGGTTTTAGGTGCTGAGGGATGGAGGGAGTTATTGGAAAAGTTAAAAACTGTCCGTTTGTGTGGAGCAAGAGTCTGCAATACCTCAAACCACTCTTCGAGGTTATTCAAATACACCGCTCCGGTTAGAAATCGACTTAAAAGATTGTAAATACCGAGAATTTATTTGCGTATTTCTTACTGAGGGTTTGAATTCTTAATAGACAATAGGAAAACAATTATGATTTCACCTTCGTTTCCTTAGGCTACAAAAGCCTTGGGCAAATTCGTATTGCCAGTCTTCAATTACTGCAGCAAGGATACAGAAGGGCTACTGATGATGATGTGGATAAAGTACGGCATTGCAGTTTCGTTGTTGACATTGAAGTGGGTGAGATGGTAACAGTTGGACGAGAAAATAGTATACCCTCGTGCAAACTGTTCCTCCCCCCCCCCAACATTTTGTTTGTCTTTGTTTTAAACATTAGTGTGTGCATTGAGACCTTTATGGATGCGTTAGTCCACACTGGCCGGCTGATCTTCTACTGCTAACCCATTCAATTAGTACTAGCCTTCATCATTGGCAAAAAAGAGATTGCATGCCAGCTTAATCGGCTTCAATCAACTCCAATGCTTAAGAACGCGGGATTGCAAAAATGCACTCTGACTGAGGATAAAGGGTATCAAACAAGTGATTTTGACCGCGACCACTAGGTCATTCCGACTGACAGATTGACCCACCCAAATCTACATCTCGCACATGTGACGCCTCATTGCTCCAGTACAAACTCCGACCTAATCGCATGATCGTCTGTCCCTTACCCACCCTTTACTAGCTTCTGCCCTTATTTAACGCTGTTCCCTCCCACTGAGACAGAGCTACTTTGGACTCGGACAAGCTAACAATAACTCGGCAATTCGATATACTTTATAAGCAAATTCAAGGCTTTCTTACTAAACACCCGAACCAGTAGTTGAAGCCCCTTTCCCCGATACAACAACAAATTTTCCGGTCAAATCAACCGTAGATCGTTGACGCGGACGATTTGTCGCTTGACAACTGTACCAGTGTCTTCTAAGATGCTTTCGTAGAAGCACGTTCTGCAGAGTGCTGCGCAGAAGCAACCGAACCTAGAGAGAATGAAAGACATCAGTGATTCTGTTTTTACAGCATTAATTTAATTAAGGACTGGACCGATTGATCGAAATTTGCGTCGGCCTACTTTGAAAAATTCAGTAAAATTCATAAATCGGTTCTAAAATAAGGCCTCATGGCAGCCGTAATGCATTTATTGTCGATCATGCAATATGGAGTTGTAGTGAGAAACGTCTAAATTTCTAATCTTTGAAAAAGCATGAACCAGCTGATCCTCTCACCTCTTCATTCAGGAAACAGTAAATGAGAGCAACCCAGAAACCCTGCAATTTGAGGGAAAAATTATTAGGCAAGAGTAATAAAATGCCTAGATTAAAAAGAATTGAGAATCCAGCCTGGGTTTGCGACGACATCTTTTTACGCAATTATAAAGAAAATTTTAACGCGATAAAATTTGCCTGCTTTTACATTTTTCTCAAATATATCTGCTAAACAAGTGAAGAAAAACATTTAAATAGAATATGTGCAATAGAATGAAAATGAACCACTTTTCACAAGATAAATTAAGCTATGTATACCTTTTAAAAACTAAACATTTTTCAGAGGAACCAGATTCTCACACCCAAGCTATTTTCAACATCCCAATTGATGTTTTGACGGACTTAATAAACAGCGCTACATTCAAAAGCCATAGATAAATTATACTTCGGCATGATTTCCGGCGAAAACGTAGAATCCCTCCATAATTGTTCAAACTAACAATTGAACTCAAAATGCTCAACACAATCACACATTCCTTTCAAACTCACCTGAGTAGACGTGACAACGGCATTCACGTAGGTGAAGATTTGTACAACTGATGAATGATAGGGGACGATAAATATCACCTGTGGGATGCCCAACAACGGAATCAGCATCAGGCAGGCTTTCAATGACTTCCTATTTTAACAAGAATAATGACAGGTTTTTTTGAATGGAAGCCGGAAATCGGTTGAGATTAGGATAACACAAGTCCTCAAATTGGAGGAATAACAAAGCATTTGCCCTCTCATATGTTCTCGTTGCCTTCATCAAGAGTGTAAATGTGGTTTATTTCCACCTGTTTTGTAGTCTTCCCTGGTAGTCTCCTTTTCCCAAGAATGATTCACATCAGCACTGTCGGCTCTTTCACTTCTAGACGCGTTGACCATTTGTTTCATTACTTCATAAGTCTATTAAGAAAAAACGGGCTTTTCTTCTGAAGTCTTGATTTATGAACCTTCGCCAAGCCCAATTATCCCCATTACTCGGTGACAAAATTCGTAACTAATGTACTCATATCTGCTGCAAGCGGGTACTATAGTCGTCACGAATTCGTACCAACACGACTACACCATCTTATCAAAAAAGATGAATTTGTGACCCCATCGGCTAAGAATTACATGCACTCCTTCCGCAAACAGCACGCTGGGGCATAACATACGACTGTTTCCTCCATTTTTTACGAGGATACAAATACAACCGTCAAGTGTGCCCATCAAGAAGATGCCGTCGGCCCACCACAGCACTATCCGCCCTGAAGACCAAACAACATCAGATCATTGAGAGTCTTTTTCTTATAAAATTTAAATTGCAACTTCAAACAAAGTATTTAACGTGCGAGTACACAAGGACAAAGATAATAGAAAGAGGAGAATCCAAGACAAATCACGAAACATGTTCATCAGGACTCACAAAATGTGAACAAAGCCCATGGATGCCAGACACGAGGATAGTTAAATAGTCAGACAAAATTAAAGTGTTTGAAACACACCTAAAACAGTTTGGATCCTAATGTTCCAAATCCAACTAATTCACCTATTATAATCACTGACATTCTTCCGACCTCTGCGGCTCAGACAAATTCTGTGAGCGTTCTCCACTTGACAAACCACAACTGCTTCCACTCCTCTCCACCCACGCACACCAGCCCCCTCACGTCACTGCTCATCTGCTGTGTGTCTTTGTGACGTGAGCACACAACACACGAAAATACGCCTCCCCTCCTCCCTGATTACATTGACAGCTCCACCTCCTAACCACTCCACTCTACCACACCACAACTCATCCAACCCTTCCATTGAGGCTCACCCTCAACACTCCCTCCACTTACACTGACTCGGACCGATTAAAACGTGTCGAAAGTCGGAAGCGTGAACGCGAGGAGGTGGGTCGGTGTCGCACGTACAACCAGCTTGGCTTGCCATCACGTGTACTCGCCACCTCAAGGTCGTGGGATGGGAAGGGGGGCGATGAGTTCTTGGGCACCTTCAGTCGGAAGATGAGAGCATAGATGATGGAGATGAGGACAAGGGCGTTGCTCTAAACACAATCAGCACAAACAATGCTTCCAAGTGCTCAGCAAATAGGGCATTTCATCACCACCACTGCCACCGGTACCATTAACTAACCCATCAGCAGCACAACTATTATTAGCATTGCCACACGACCACCATTCATTCTCCATACATATGTGGGACTGTGACTGTGTCAGGCGTTGACGAGGTGTTCTCCACCCTCTGCAATGCCATCCACATCACCTCGCCTCGTGTCCCCCCAAGTGCCTCAACCAAATGCCGTCAAAGTCACCAGTAGCGGTGCGAATGGCCTAAACTTCATCCCCCTCCCCAAACTAACTATCTCTGACTCCGTTTGGTATATCCACTTGGCATTCTTCACGATATTGGCAACAATGGCAAATGGGAACGCAGAGAGAGATGCAACAGTAAGTTTTGCCAGTTTTTGCACGCGTTAAGTGTGGCGAAGACATAATTTCTGATAACGTGACACCTTGGAGAAAGTAAATACGTAGACAAACTCACCGATAAAATGATAAGAGATGGCAGGGAGATGAGGTAAAAGTCCTGACTCTCTTCAATCCACCGTCTAAAAGGCCGAGTTAAGTGAGAATTAATGAATTACGTGCTGGGATGAGTGACAGCGTGAATGGTGGTCCAAATTGTGACGAATATCGCTGGAACACCTAAGCACAAATGCGAATGTCAATCAGACGGGGAAGACAATGGCATTAAATATCAAAAATTTGGTCAATCAAGTAGATGGTAATTGAGGAGATGTTACCCCATCCAAAGAGAGCGTAGTGCCAAATCCGGACTTGATGAAGGCGGAAGGTCCAATAGACAATGTTTAATAAGTAGACTCCTTCCACGAACATCCAACAGAGCATTGCCAGACTGGCCCATGCCTGAACCGATGTGGTTGCGTTGTAGAGATACTAAAAGTGAAATAAATTGAGTCACTTGAAATAAAGTGGGTCATAATCTCATGCATGAATGACGAGGAAGAGAGGAGAAGGTAATGGAGAGAAAGAAAGCCATGACTTAAAATTTGCTTTGAAGTTCTCCTTTCTGGATCCTTTTCTTCTGACAAAAATAGGGACTCGAACATTGTCTGGTCAATCGATTGGCTACCAATGAGCTACTGTGCTACAAACTAAAATTCCGTGAGAGAAGATTTAATCAAGAGAATTCACATGCAAAGAATCGCAGCAAATCAAATTCATAGGAAGAAAACTAGCCAAGAAGTAGGCAATTGAACATCAACCACTTCTAAACGAGGATTGAAAATCCCACCTATTGGCCCAAAATGCGCAATAATTTATCACTTTGAGTTGATAACAGCAACTAAAAGTTGAAGTCGGAGCACTTGACCCTCACCACTAAGTGGATAAGCACTCAACCAAGAGAAGCTAACAATTATGGAGCAGCACTTCAAACTAGCATCTGATAGCCAGAACAAAGGTTTTTACGCACAGACAACAAACACATCTTTGGATTAAACGAAGAAAAAATCAGCAGACCTAGACTCATTCAACTACACAACCATACCAAATGATGTTTTAAAAGTTCAATTTTCGTTATTGGAATAAAACACTGACAAAAAAATTGCACCTTAAAAAAGGCAAAACTATATCATCTTCACAAAAAACCGATGTCACTGGCCTAATACGCTTCAAAAAGACCCATGGCATAAAATGCCACAATCAGGCGATTACTCACAAGGATGCTAACATTAGCGCACCAGGAAAAGTAGATAGAGTACTCGGATAAACATTTCGGGCAACAAAAGTGGTTAAGCAGAGATATCTTGGATGAGTTACCCACAAAAGACTGATGTGCAGCACAGATGGAATAAACGCCATCTGTGCAAATCAACATCTCTTTAAATACAGCAATTAGTTTGTCCCATGCTCCTCTAAAGAACCTCTTTAATGATCCTGTAGAAATAAAAAGATGTCATTGAAAATTTGTAATGTCATCTCCTGGGCCCAATGAGAGAATAGCAGACACCCTAGCTTAAGAAGTAACTGGATCGAGCATCTCCAGAACCTATCAAGACGACCATAAGTGCAGCCTGAAAAGAATGAGAACAGAACGGGTGAATCAAGAGGTGATTGGTACCATAAAATAATTTCTTCGTGAATATGGACAAATTTTGCACCATCAGAAGGAGCAAGATATCGACAAAGTCCAAGTAGGAGGGGCAGATTTACCAGGGATGAGGTAGCTTTAATTAGCAGAACAACTATGAGGTCCTCTAAACCAAGATGATTGCCAACGCTTTCCAGATTTGATGTAGGTCCTCTTGCACATAGAAGCTGCAGTGTCGTGATAGCGATCAGTTCGTATGATTGCGATGTACAGGACTACGATTGATTTCATGTAGATTGAGAAGATATATAGTAAATCATCTGGTTGAGCACTATAACAAAGACTGCTCTCACGCCACATTTGCGCAGCTAACTCTACCAGTGACCTTCAAGTTCCTGTAGCCGCCGTTGGGTACCATAGAAATAAAATAAACTTTATGTAATTAATTAATTGCCAATAAAATGGTAGACGTAATATACGAAGTAAATTAATATAAGTTGTAAAGAAACTGGCACTTAATAAGCATGGTAGTGTCGTGCAGCAAATATGTAATTAAATGTGGTTAAATGTGCAAACACCTAAAAAACTGGCATTCCGCAAAGTGATGTGATCCTACCGTAATACTTTGTTTATGTGGCTACCTGCGTTCAACCTCACTTATGCTTCTTCCACCCTATGAGAAGCCTCGGGATGCTGCACTTAAGAATATAACTTTTACTCGTAAAACAGCAAAAGTCGATAAAATTTGATCCCTGCTAATGGTGTTTCTAGTCATATTGTAGCGATCTCAATGATGTTCAGTTAGGTCTATCGCTTTACGGCTTTTGGTGACAAAGATTGCAACATCATTTCTCCAGCTTTCTTTTAATTTAACATCTTCTCCCTACCAAAAGCGATTTGGCTTTTTCAGCAATGTTTTGTTATAAACTTACCGTTACAACTAACGTGTTTAGTCGTGTGGTGCCATAGAGTGTCAGCCAGGCAACAACACGAATCACCAGGGTGATCATAAGGTGAACGTGGATATAGTTCCTCAGACAGTGTAGGGATCTAAAAATAAGCATAGCTATGAGTAGCATGTAATTTTATTTTAACCATATCCCATCTTATTTGTTTTTGTTCATTTATCTACTCTTCTACGCGCAAATCAGTTCACTTCCTCGCATCCCTATCCAGCTTTTACCTATTGATTTGTATCCACTCCAACTCAATTTACTTGCCACCCGAACAATCGCCTACTCACCTGAAATGTTGAAAAACTAAAAGGGCAATAAGAAGGCTGAGGAGGGAGAAGCAATAACCGGTGCAGAAAATTGCCTGCAGGTAGAGCGTTTCACCTGCCTCCGTCGGGGACTCCGTAAGTACACACGCAGAGTAGTCGGTCCTGTTAGCCCAGGCTCCGTGCGTGTCACACGTTCTTGTCGCGTTGGCTAAATGCAGGCAAATTTTGCGTTTTAGGTTGTTTGCTTTTTCGTTTGCTGCTAACTTAACCCTCAATTGAATGCATTCCTGGATAACGTGTTTAGCATGGGACAATGATATTATGTGGAAGGGAGACGTTTCATCATTGTTACGATGAGGGTAAATAAGTTAATCCTTGACTCATCTCTCGCCTTAAAAGTGTGTGTGGGCGAGGTGCTGTAAGACTAAATAAGTTTTACACTTTAAATGGATTGAATTTGTGATTTGACAAAATGATTTTGTGCCGGTGGAAATCATAAAACTACTGTCGCTTCAAATTCCCTTCTGCTCTAAAAAGCGTAGGTTGAAAGCAATTTCTGATCACACCTTGAGGAAATTACGATGCACGTTTTGAAATAGAGCTTGTTCTCAGAGGATAAAACGGATAGGCAGACACGGAAAGAACACGGAGTGGGGAATGGGAGAACGAATGATTAAATGGGTGGATTTAAAGTTAGTTGAATGACTATGGAATGGATGGACGGTTGTACGGGTTGATTTAAGAGCAAATGGATGAAGGACCAGAATAGTTGGTGGATGAGAATGATTACGCAGTGTATAAGCGCGGAATGATGAATGGGCAACAAATGTGGCTACATGGAGAAGGGAAGAGTAACCTGAGGATTGAAAAAGTGCCCCATTTGCTGAACACTTGGAAGCATTGTTTGCGCTGATTGTGTTTAGAGCAACGCCCTTGTCCTCATCTCCATCATCTACGCTCTCACCTTCCGACTGAAGGTGCCCAAGAACTCATCGCCCCCCTTCCCATCCCACGACCTTGAGGTGGCGAGTACACGTGATGGCAAGCCAAGCTGGTTGTACGTGCGACACCGACCCACCTCCTCGCGTTCACGCTTCCGACTTTCGACACGTTTTAATCGGTCCGAGTCAGTGTAAGTGGAGGGAGTGTTGAGGGTGAGCCTCAATGGAAGGGTTGGGTGAGTTGTGGTGTGGTAGAGTGGAGTGGTTAGGAGGTGGAGCTGTCAATGCAATCAGGGAGGAGGGGAGGCGTATTTTCGTGTGTTGTGTGCTCACGTCACAAAGACACACAGCAGATGAGCAGTGACGTGAGGGGGCTGGTGTGCGTGGGTGGAGAGGAGTGGAAGCAGTTGTGGTTTGTCAAGTGGAGAAAACTCATAAGGACAATGAACGACAGTTCATGACTTATCGTGACAACAGTGATAATAGAAACAGCACTAATTTTGAAAGGCAGAGAGTAATTCTTCCTTTAAATTTGCTCCTGATAGATGGCAAACTTCCCAAGGGGTGAACGTTTTCGCTCAAACTTAACGTAGTAGGCTTTAAAACGTTCAGCTAGGCTTGCTAGTGGGGGGATTTAGGCAGATCTCCTCCTCATCTCCCCACATTTTTCTACTCCTTAAGCAAACACACTTTAATTAGTGAGATGGGAGAGAAAATGGAGCCCAGTTTCTCCATTTGCGATCAACGTAATCACACGATTTGTATCGGTGAGTTTTATGGATGAGTGAGGATTTTGACTTCATGTGAGAGGAGAGAACAACACATTCTTCTTAGTAAATATAATCACTTTCCCTTCTTCTTCTTCTTCTTCACCTTGAGGCACGAACCGATTCGAGAGCAAGGAATTTTGCAAAAGGGGTAGATTTTCAAAAGAAAGTCCGCATCTTTTTTGTCCCTGGTTCGATGAGAGAAGACTAATGGCGCTACGCTTTGCAAACGGCAAATGCACTTCTTTTGCTCAAATCTACCACTTCTGTACTAAATTAGGCAAATAAAAGCGAACAGAGACTCAAGTCTTAACACTGGACTTATCAAACCAATCCAACACAAATTGTGGCACAAAAGTCTAAGAAAGCACTACCAATAAGGTCGCCAAAGAGACTTCACTTTAAGTCGTTTTTCGGATTGGTGGACTCCAATAAGTAACGGAAACATTTGTAAGTCGTAGGTATGTCACCTTCTATTTTAAGGGAATCAACATCATGCGCGTAGGATCCCGCAAAAATATTTCTTTTAATAGGTGGCAATACTGCCTTTACCAAGTTAGCTGATGTTCAAATAAACAAGTTGTTCCATTTCCTTATTTAATTTGTATTTATTTGCTGTGCAAACATTGTGCCCTCTCGTGTCTTTCACAGTGCCCAAGATCGATACAGTATCATTGCTCTAGGAGGCAACAGATGTTCTTCAGCAACTCCTTTTCAACACACTGTCGATCCTCTTCCCTTTTGTCTACGCCAATGAGGAAGACTCAGGAAAATGATAAAACATTGTAGCAAGGGTGGTGACACGGATGAGAAGGACAGAGAAAACCACCGTAAGAGGCTGTAATGCCCCTATGCAGTTGGCATGTAGGCGGCATAATTATGGTTCACTAAAGGAATCGTTGCATTAATTATTCAATATTCATTAAGCAAATGAAAGGCATATGCTCCGTCCCATACTTCTTGCAAATTATTTAACAATTAGTCGAAAATACAAACAATTGGTCAACACAACCTAACCATTGATTTTTCGTAAAAGCATAATGTCAAAACCACCGTAAACTATTATTACGTCGATAGACGTGCCACCAAAATTACAGCTAAATAATAAATCAGTTGAACACTCAAATTGTACTTAAAATTGTGTTGTATGTGAGTTTTAATTTAAAACGCAAAATATCTTTCACGTTTTTTTTTCTTGGTTCTATAAAATATCGTGACGTAATGACCTTCCAGAAATTAAATGACCTAATTGGGCTGAGATGACCCTCATAGTAGTAACGCGGTCCTTTTGATGTGACTAGTAAAGTTCCTATTTTATACCTGACATTAGGATTGCTCTCAAAGAGTTGAGATTTCCGAAAAAATTGTTTAAATATTAAAACTGCTACTGCTTTATAAGTTGGCTTCTTGTGATGAAAGTTCCGCCTTTCTTCGTACAAGGATGGGAAATTTTGCCCACTTCGATATTATCTTTGAAATGCGTGAGTGTCACAATCAACTTAATGACACGGTGATTTTTGCTCTGTTCATTGCCTCTCAAAAGTAAATCATCATTGCTGTCGCGGTCTGACCAAACACTAGCTAATGGGTGGGAGTGTAGCGAGGCAGAGGCGAAGGAGCTTAGAGTATTACGATGGGAGAGGGTTTTTACCCAGAATTCGTTAGTGTTGGAAGGAATTTTGTAAGATCCTTTTTACTAGTTATAGTTTCCATTTAAAAAGTTATGTAATGAGATCTAATTAGGGTGTGGCAGCAACACTATTTTTTTTATGTCCTCCCACTCTTTAACTGGCAAGCATTTTATTTTATTCCATGAATTTGGAACATGAGCCGAACTTTTAGGTGAACAAGCTACACACCCTCAGATTGGAAGTTGTCAAGTGGACTCACATAATGCATTGTACGTAGCTCCTTCAAATGAAGCAGGACAGGATAGGTGAACTGTTGTCCCAGGTAGCGCAGGCGGCCAACACATCACCCCGTCGTACACTGCGGGACAGTATTCTGTAATACCTGAAATCAGAGATCGCAGTGTTAAAGTGTAGCTACAACTTCGATATAAGGTTCGTTTATTTGACTTGTCAAATCGCTTTTTTCGAACCTTTGAGTAGATGTTACGAGATCCCACAACTTGACCTACACATTTACCGTAGGGGTTTTATTGCACGCCACAACTACTTAAGCACCATCTCTGCAGTTTTCCTTCAAAAACTGTGCCACCGTTGAGTCAAGCCCCCTTCTAATGGTACGAAGGGCATAAAACATGGTGTCGATTAGCGGCAGTCTTAAAATCCGCTTTGGAACTCCATTCGCATTAGCAGAGGCGCCAAAATTCATCCAAATGATGTAAATGTTTTGGAAAAGAACTGTTCGATCGTTTAAGAGAGCGTCAAGAAGTAAACATACATGCAAGTACCTGCTGCAGTATATGGTCTCATCTGTGGAAGTCGGATTGTACATATTGCTCCGGATGGCACCTGATAGGAATCCTTATTTGACTCCTTGTAATAAAAAAAATCATAAGAAGGCTTTTCACTAACCCCCCAATTGTAGTAAGAGGCGTCCAGAACACGGGAGTGAAGTTAAGCGCTCGTGCATTCAGACTGCAGGTGGTGTCTTCCATGACACAAAATTCCCGAGCAGTTCCTCTTATGTCCAGAAAGCTTAAGAACTTGCTCCTTTTAAGGCTTTGTTCCTGACCTCGTCGACTAAACTTGAGGCTTGTCTCAAGACGTTGATGATAGACGTTTTGGTCTCACTTTAGAAAGATAGCTGGGAAGGAGAGAAAGGGGAAGTGGAGGATGAGGGCTGAGAAGAGGGGTGACAGATTCTCCTGACAAACAACTTTTTCCTTCTGAGTTGGTTAGTCGGGAGGCAGGTTGGACAGCCGTGTTGATCTGGCCTGTGAACAGTATGAATGGCAGGTTGAAGCTAACCTGTCCCGCCGCCCCATTCCTCAACCTCCAACAAAATTGCCTTTAAAACAAGTTGACCAACTGTATCCCCAGGACGCAGAACTAGTCCAAACTGTTGCAGGAAGGTAAGTTTTCTCATATTTTTTTGATTCGTAGGAAAATAATTTAGTGGAATGTGCATTCTGATATGCTTTTAGGTTCAAAGTCAATTGATGTCTTTAATGTGAGTGGTAAAGGCGAAGAATGGAAAGTAACAGCGGTCCAACAATGCTTTCTAGGAAGGAAGTTGCTTTAAGTAAGGAAGCAGATGCCGCTTCTTTGCTGTTAACCCTCTCGATGGTTAATTGTAATGCATTCGAACTATTTAAAGTTGTACTTTTAGGTCAGAGTTGAGAGTTTAGTTTTGGCGCTGTGATTAAGGAGACTGTTGTGACTCCGAACCAAGAATAAGCTCCCTTTTCATCTTCACCTGTACCGAAATGTCTTATAAAGCACCCAAAGAAGGCACGCTCCTGAGAAGCCGGCCGGACGGGAGTCAGATGACAGTGGCGCTGAGGCTAAAAGTATTTTGCCATTAAAATCACATTCCGTTTCAGCAATATTTAAAGAATGCATCTAGATTGCAAATCACCTATAAATTACGACACCTTTAAAGCACAGATACCTTACCTTTATGGACATTAAAATATGCTTGAATGCAAGAAAATCTTAATTGCATTGACAATAAAAAAGTTTCCTTAAAGAGAAAAATATGTTGAATAAAAATCCAACTTAGTGTAGTGGTGCCTGTAAAGGCCATTTCAAACGCCTTTGAGGCATGCAGCTGGCCACATTTTGCCGCTAAATTTGCTATCGCATGGCATTGGCATTTATGCTTCGAAATACACTTTACCACGATGCAAACTTGAGAGTTAAGTCCCGAAATGGTTTAGCGAGTTTAGCGGGGCATTAATCAAACACTTTTACAGAAAAGAGCGGGAAGCTACTGAAGGTGATGTAATTAACCTTTTTTCATAGACCGCTTCTTATAATAGGGTCGGTGCATTTCGAATGTGAAAAATTCGTAAGTAGAGTATAAACGATACTGAATCAAATTTTTCCCAATAATATCTTCTTTCCTTAAGAGTTATTTTATAAAAATTTGTGTTCATTAATTCGATTGGCGACATTTTAAAAATTGTCGCTCACCAATTAACTTTTAGTGGGTGTTTTTAATGAAACTGGGTATTACCTTAAAAGCTGGTCACTGAATTTTTCCTTGTTTTCAGTAGTTAGTACAGTTGCCTTGCTTTTTTTAGAAGATGGATCGAATGTGTTGAGTGTTCCACATCTTTTAGCTCCTCAGCCCACTCCAGTTCGGCAAGCAATGTTAGGTTCGATCCGGTTCTTTTGTATCTCACTTTCATTCCTCTCTGCACACCCTTTGGTCCACTTCCCATACGCTATCTAACTGTCTGAAACTGGCATCCATAAAAATGCCTAACGGCGTATCATTATATGCAGAGGGTTGGACAGTGTACTCCCCTCCCTCGGCCTCCTCGCCGTTCCCTCCGTCCTTGCATTGCATACTGCGGAGCAAGTATTTGTCGGAATGGAGGCTAGGCATCAGATTGTGGAGTGAACACAAAAGACTGCCTTTTCGCTATTCAAGTTGCTTTTTGAGGAAGTTTTCGTGTGTATTAATAGACAAATCTTAGTCAGTGACGTTTTTGGCCTCTAGCGACAAAACACAGCAACTAGACCACTGATGTAGATAAGTTCACTAATTCCTCCCTTTTTTCACCTCACTTTTTCGCTCCCCGTACTCCCACTTTTCTGCGAGCCCCCTCAGATGAAGAGTGGTCGGAGGAGCCGCGCCTGGAATATTCTGGAAGGTCTTGCGATACTTTAGTCAACGTAGACGTCACCAATGGACCAAAAATCGTCTTTCAGTTTAATTGAGTGTTTTGGTTGTCTACTTCCAATGCCACTACTGGGCTTAAAGGATTAATCCGTCTAAAATGGTTTAGATTTGAACCTCCTTTCTTTGTGGTTTTGGAGACTGAGCGAGGTGTTTCATTTCGAGGTGCTCCAACTCTAAACAAAAGTTGGAAAAATGCAGAGTTGGAAGCGTTTATTGAGGTTGTGAACACCATTTTTCTTTTTTTTTTTCTGCACCATGCGAGAAAATAAATTGGTACTTCTTTCTTCCTGGGAAAATTGTAAAAAATGGGGGAGGGTGGACAAATGGCTTTGTTAGACAATCGTCTGACAGACCTTTAAGCCGTTCCTAAGGGGATAAGTGTCATAATACTGGTGTTTTTTTTTATTTTTACTCGTGAATAATTCAATTTCGGGGTCTCTGAATGCTACTTTGGAGTGTCTGACTGATTGAGTCGTTCTGCTGGTCCCCCATCAGGTTGGTTCTGGTGAGACTTTCACAAAGTAGGCGATTTTGAGGATCAAAGGAAGAATGCATGTAAAGCAAGTTTTTTACCACCTACTGAGGGAGAGGAAAAAGGTTGTCATGCCTCACCTTCCTGCAGCCGTGCGTGTGGAAGATCTCTTTTCTCTTGTGCGTTACTTTTTTTTACTGTCACCTTGAGGCGTTTGGTGACGCTTCTTCTGCTCCTCATTCTGTTCGTTTAACCTCTACTCGTTATTATTATCTATCCTAGGTTCGTCCATTCGTCCGTTTTTCATTCAGTCAATTGGCCGTTCTTCACCTCAGATGTTGGTGTGCGAGAGCGCTCCATCCAATCATCAATTCCACAAATTTCATATCCCATCCGTCAAACCTCTTTCAATTATGGCAGCTTAATGATGAGGTGTCGGACGTCAATCCCACCAGTTTATTATCATTCACCGAACGGGATGGTTTGGATCGTCGACCATCCGCTCAAACATCTGCAGCCTTGATTTTCCAGTTTGCAAATCAGACATCGCGTATTTGCCTCATTCCAGTGGAGATTTTTTGTCCGTTAGGAGGTTAAGAAGGTTGACTGTCACTTTTTCCTCATTATTATCACTTTACAATCGAGTTTAGGACTGTAATTAGACTAACAAAGGAACCTAACTCTTCTCTCTCCAAGAAAATCGCCTTATCTCCTGCCAACGCATCTCCTTTGGCATGCTGCTTTAATTAAATGAAGTCACGTATGAAAAAAGAAGTTTAAAAGTAAATAATGGAAATAGTATTTAAAAAAGTACGAGCTATAGGAGGGGAATAGGCGGAGACGAGGGTGGGTGGGTGTCTTTACGGAGAAACAACCTCGACCATCGCTATTAATTATGAAAGCACAAATTCTTGTTCTAGTAGGCTTAAATAACCTGCGCCAGTTCTAATGGTTTTTTTTTTTTTTTGCTTTTATAGCATTGTATCTTTGCATTGGGATCAAGAAATGTCCTGTCCCACTGTTTACCCCTTTAGTGCCTCCTCCCCTCCCCCTCCCCACCTCTCTCTTCCACCTTCCCACCGTCATTCAAAATGGTGAGAGTGCATTCTCCATCATAGGGAAATCATGTAGTAAAAGTTGTGTTGACTGAGAAAAATTTTCGTGTTTCTGACTTTGTTTGGAGGGCATCGATGGAATTTCACTAAGCAGTGTCGCCTCTAGGACTGACCAGTGGACCCTTTCTCTCCTCCCTCCCTCCCTCCCTCCTTTCCCAGAGCCCTTCTATGCGCCGATGTGACATACTGCATCCCAATATTTGGATTTCTCTTGTCATTAGGGCCGGCAATTTGCAAGTGAATACTTTAGGAGCCTTGATTTTCTCAAAGACTACAAAATATTCCAGTCGGGGTTTTGCCTACGAGAGTATGTTTTGTCTGCTAGTAGGTTTTATTGATGTTGTTGTTAATGCCATGTGGCTCCGAGTGAATTGCTGTAATGGAGGTAGCAATGTTATTGCCCCTGTGCTAAATTTTTTGAAACGATTCGATGAATTTTCAGTCCTCCATTTCCTGCTCTACTGCACTGCTAGTGATGAGGTTCGTACAAAATTGCCTCGAGTAACAAACAGAGGCAGCCACACACATGAACGGTTGGGTAAGTGTACGGGCTTTATGGCAGAAAATAAAGTTACATTTTAGTAGCCTAGGCAGTGATTAGGCCAACGACTCGTTTAAGGGTGCACCAGTCATCCAAACTTGCCTAGAGTAATTTTGTGATGGAGGTCTAAGGAGACAACCAGGCAGTGAGACCGAAGTGGAGGTCGGTGAGGTTACTCGTAGGCATTTTATCAGGTTGGTAAAAGTTACCTGAACTAAAGTATGACCCACGAGAAAAAAGAACATTTGGGGGATGGCATACTACTGAATTTCATGTCAGCATCCCTTGTAATGTCAACCTCGAACTTTTCTTTACAGTTTATCAAACATTCTTAATGGAGCAGTTACCGAATTTAAGCCCACAAAAGCTAAGAGGTATATTTAAAACTAGTATTTAACCTCTGACACCTCTAAGGAAAAAGGCGACGTATAGATGTGCAATAATGAACAGCAAAAGCGTGGGAACAAGTCACCTTTTAACCTTAAAATGCAGGACAGGAGGATGTTCCAACAAATCATAGATCAAGTCTTGATCCACCTACTCAATTTTATTACTTTTAACTAAGCTCCAACCGTGTAAGAGTCTCTAAAATCTAAGTCGATGGGATAAGGGGAGGCGAAGTCGTTGCCCTACTCCCAATTCTAAAATCTTTGGTAACGAAAACAATGAAAATAAACTTTTAGAAGGTGAATACACAATATACTACCTTTTTTCTTGATGACGTCACAAACATCCTTGAAGATGCTGATACAAACTGAATCGAGCGCAGCAGAAGATCCCAATGAGTAATTAGAAGGGGACTCCATGACGGTATGTCGACATTGTTTCCTGTCTCGTCTGTCCACCTATTCGCCTACTTGCCTACCACTTGCTCGCCTGCCTCAGTTGCTTTCCGTCTTGTCTCAGTGCAAGCCACCCGCGCTAAGCAACTCCACACCGTCAGCGGATTTGAGCGCCTTGCGATCTCATTGTTTGCCGCCTCTGACCAATCACAATGCACCTGCAGAGGTGGTGCTACATGGGACGACGCAGTGACTGAAAATAAGACGCATCTCCACATTCCTGTTTGTGTGTGTGTGTGTGTGTGTGTGTGTCATCACGTCCATTGAGTTGGGAAGCATGTCAACAAATAGGCCTCTCCACCCGTCACCACGGCCTTTGATCTGCGTCAAAAAGGCATTGGCAAAGGCAACACTCAGGAAAAGAATGTTGAGTCTATTAAAAGAACGTCGATGATGTCACCAGAGCTGTTAATACCCTACAAAGTGATGGTTAAGTGTTTAGTCAATCCATGTCACCCATTCTGATGTCTGGTTAATCAGCGGGAGCGGCTGTAATTGTCAACGGTGAGTTGCGACTTCAGTAGTTCTACCGTTGTGGTGAAGCCAAACAAAGAAGGTAGAGGGGAAGACCCCACATCGATGTCATGCCGATATGAGTAAACGAGACGGAGGAGGAGGAGGAGAGGATGTGAGATTTCCAAGCCTATTAATAATGCACAACATGTCTACTCACCAAGACGGAGATAGGCTTTACAACTGTCTCCCTCCCCCCTCCCCCTAACCGTAAGTATTGTGATCAACATGATACAGAGAAAGGGATTCGGAAGGAAGAACAAGGAGTAGAGAGGAGAAAATCCCTTAATTGAGACTAAAATGTAACAAAACGTGATACATTCACCCTCACCGTCATGTCGATCTACTGCTACTCCCCACATCATTCCACCCTGCCTTTGGGCCAACAGCACCATCGCCCTCCAATCACTCCTCGTTGCTGTCTCGTGACAACGTCTCTTGCGTTTCTCGCACCTACGAAAAATACGAGGTGGCGGAGGAAGAGGAAGGGCATACGGTAACCGATCCATTGTCAAGCAGAGGTGGTTAGAGTGGGTAATGTGAGCCTCGCGAGACCAATTCGCTTAAAGCAGCAGCAGCAGCACCACAACAACAACAACCACTACTGCAAAGTCCAATGTGAATCATAAAAGGTGAAGGCGGTGCGCAGCACGAGCAGCAAAGAAGCAGTCACCGTGCTTGGTGTTGAAGCACAGTCGACTACATCATCTCGTCCATGATGAGTTGTTACAGCATTTGTAGTCGTGACTACATCTCCTTACCACCTGTGGCTACTTTAAGGCGGATCTTGACGTAGACGACGACAGGGTGGCGATGCGGTAGTAGTCGCAAGCTGTAGTTGTGTTGAGTGAAAGCGAAGTAAGTGGTAGCGATGATTTGTGGTGTCACCAGTGGTGGACTAATTCACTTGGCACCTTCCACAGCCGTCCCTTCACTTGCCTCCGTCCACTGATTGCACCCCGGTCCCATTGTGCGTGTGTGTGTGTGTGGTTTCACAGAAATGGCAAGCAGGTCTGACCACATCCCTCCTCGCCCTCTTTGCTTCCAACTGCCAATTCTGTTTTGGTGGTGTCAATGTGGATGGGTGGGCGTGTGGAAGACGAAAGTCACCATTGATGACGTGGATGAGGGTCGTGGAAAGGAAAAGGGGAAGGAGAGGGAGGAGGGGGGAACAGAGAAGGAGGTCGGTGTGGTAACCGGGACAAGGCAGTGAATGCGAGCTAAACACGAGGCAAAGCAAATGGGGACAAGAGTGTTGATGGCCATGCAAATGCTTCGCATTCTTCTCTCCCACACCTACGCACACATTGTTCCAGGCCACAGTGTGCGATGCTCACACAAACACATTTTGCAGTGGTGTGAGAGTGAAAGGTGTCTGTTTTACCAAAACGGAGGTAAATC
>UYWX01020346.1:99245-138373 GCA_900622495.1 Hydatigera taeniaeformis | reverse complement strand
GGGGGGGGGGTACGCGTGTCCCCCTTATTTGACAACTTCATACAGAAGGTGGAGAAATGCCTACGGCAATTATCAAAGGCAGACGGCATTTCATTCCTTTCTTTCGGCGTCGTCCCCACTACCTCTCTCTCCCCACATTAAAGTTTCACAATCTGGAAAGCCAACAAGGGCATTATTTATCTTGGAAGCGGTTTTTATTCACCACTGCCAACAAAGTACCACAAATCGTTCTTAAAAGATGAAATATTTGATGGCAGATGAAAAATTCGCCAACTTGGAGGAGGGTTTGGGCCCTGCGGATGTAGACACCAGAGGCACCATCATGTGGGAACCACAGGTAAAACCTTCTACAAGCCCCAAACTAACCATTATTCTTTATAAATGAGGAATAAAGCGAAAAAAAATGACGTTTAAAGGCACTTTTTGGGACCTGACGACGCCCACACTTCTCCAAACATGCGACCACTCAAACTAACATGCAAATTTTTGTTTAGGAAGTTTAAAAATGCATGTCTTAATGACAACCTGCCTTGCCTACTTGGAGTCGGGTGGGCATTTATCTGGCAACACCGATCAACCTGTAGGCAACATCACCCCCAATGCATTCAACCTCAGAGCTGTCAACTTGTCAAAGTGGTAGAACTTAGAATTTAACACATTTCTACTTTTACCGGTGACCAACCAATCAGGTGGCTTCTCGAGTCCAAAACCTTTGGCCACTCGCCCAAAATGCAGCCTCGCCCGTCCGATTTGGCTTAAGGAGAAGTGAGGCTGGAAGCAACCAACCACAGCGACTAGACGTGTGGATTGAAATTTTAGGTGCCTTAGGAGGGTCCCCAAGAAAGAGGTTTATAATTTAGTAGCTCATGGCAAAAGGCGTGTAAAAGAGGCCAATGTCGACTTTTAGCCTTTTCGCTTCATTCCATTGGAATGAACGAGTGTAGAGAACAGTTTAATGGAGAGATGCTAACTCGGTCGCCATGGCCATTCGGTCGTGCTGAACGAGGGGTGTTTTCAGCGGTCGTTAAGACAAATTGGGTCCAAATGCTGTCGATCCGTCATTTCGACCCACTGTTACACGAGAGGCATGGCGAGAAGTTGTCGGCAATTGCAGCTTTGCCTGGAATCGTCTTGTGGAGGAAGACTGAGCCAGCTCGGCTAGCGTTGCTCCTTTAAGTTTGACTCGAATGTACCCTCGCATCCTTGCAAGAATACCAATTCGATGCACGGACTCCAAGACGGCATAAATTAAAGACTGCCTTTGGAAAATCCCAACTTCCAGGTGTTCAGAGGTTGGCGTAATGCAAGCTGAACAAAGTCGCCAATTACTGACTGGTCAGTTGATCCCTTTGGTCACCACCTAACCACACGAGAACGCTTTTCGCCATTCTTTATCGTCCTCTCTCTCTCTCTCTCTCGCTCTCTCGATTTCTCTGGATGGAAGCGAACAACTGTTTTTCTGCTCTACCTCCCTCTGTCGGTCACTTTGTGCAGCAACATTTGTTAGCCACTCGTAGACGACAACCTATTAACTAGCTTTTGAAAATACTACCAAAACAGGGATGAAAGAAGGCTATGGAAGTCAGCTTTTGGAATTATTTAGGTGTTGTCCCTCACAACTATTTATATTCCTACGTTTTGCTCGTTAAGTGGGATCCTAGCAGTTGGGCTTTGCAGCCTCTTCCTCGTCTCCGCCAAAGCATACTTCGTGACAGTGAAATGAGGCGATGACTGCTACTTCAGGACTTGCTGATTATTGTGAACCACTGAGGGACATTTTGGAGCCAACATTGCATTGTCAAAAAAATCCTACGATTGAAAATCGCGTCCATTGTCGGTGGTATAAAGGACATCTCTGGCTCATCCAAAGATCGAGGCCCTCGTGACGCTTTTGTCGCCTCTAAAGGCCACAATTTAAGCAGAAGGAATAGCAGTGCTGTAGCACAGTGAAAGCCTATCGAGATTTTACTTGATTTGGAGAGACGGAGGCGAAACTTGTCGCCTTTTGCCACCCGCAAAGTGGTTGCGTGCGTTCCTTATGGCGCAGAGTTTTGTCAAAAGCACAAAAAACCACAGTCCTGCCCTCGATGTGTGCATTTGCAGTGGAATGAGCAAAGAGGTTAATGTTTTCCATCCTCTCAAGCGATGCTTCATCCCACATGATGGCAAAACTCCAGTCAAATCGACACGACCACAGCTTAGCATGCAAGGCTGCAAAGGTCAATTTTCTTAAACGACATAAATAGGAATGGTTTGAAAAAAGGTTTAAGAGCAATCTTGAAGGCTTCTCTGCCATAACACATCTCGCTATAATTGATGGTTTAGATGTAGGTGGCTTTCCGTAAAGTATCGCAGGATGGCATGGCATTGCCACAGCTTCCACCAAAACGGCTGAGAGGCGCTACCGGGACCACATTCACTGCACTCTATTACTGCTAGGCCATCTAGCAGAACGCAACGTAGTGGCCAAGAGTATTGAGAGAAAAAGTTCCGAATGCGTAATCCAAGCATAACATTATTGCTGACATTTGCCCTACTGCAAATAGATTGCACATCGGTCCTGCATGATCCCTACCAACAGCCCTGGAGGCTTAAACCCATAAATGGGGATGGTTGTGTGGCCTCCTAGGCCACAGCGCCTACGCAGGAATTAAGTGGGAGCTACTGTTCGGATGGCAAAGTATCACCTTTTTATTGCTACTTTAATAAAATAAGTAGACTTTATCTGATAGGGTGGACCTTTTGAAACCCAATCTCTCTGCCTCTCCATTCTGCCATCTAACTTAGCAAAAGGGGGGTGCGCATAATCATTTCCTGGCGGAAGTCACCTGCTAAAGTGAAACCAATCTGGACTGCGCTTTAATACAAAGAAATGTCAAGTCCTGGTCATTTATTTAATTTTCTTAAACCATATCCCGTTGTAGCCGTGAACATTCAACAGCAAATTCCCAGCCCTGGCTTTTGGAACGCCTTCAACAGTAGCATTGATACGGAATGACGCCCAAGTGCAATGTTTTAGCTGTTTGCTTGTCCTCTTCTTGCTTGTTGGGCGCGTAAGGCTTTGCATTTTACCTTTGGTTGGCAACGCGGCCTTCTATATCTGCCGCCGGCATCTTAGTTTTTCCACATATTCCATCCAGCTATTACTACATCACCTTTTGTCATCAGAGAATCCCAAAAGTAGTGACTTCTTCGGACATGTTGGTCTAAAACCTCTTGGAGGCATGTCGTTGCAAAGAACTGTGCTAACTGAGCGACTTGTAACATGCTTCACTAGGAGAGAAAGGCCAGAAACCAAAACCAAAGTAAGTATTCCCTCAACCTATGATGAAAAGTAAAATGATGACAGATATGATATGGTATGAATTGCGGATATGATGGAAAATGGAATATGATAATGCTCTGAAGGGTTGACAGCTAGAAGCGGCTCTGCAATGCGGTCCACTTCAAACGCGCAAAGGTAGATCCAGGTGTGATCGCATGACAATAAACTTTACCAGTAGGCAAAAAGAGCCTGCAATTTTTGCCACCTTGGTCACTCTGAAGGCAATTAACACCCGCACTTGATTTGAGATCCCGCAGTATGGACGCGCATCAAGGTGATTTACAAGCATAAATCACTGTGGATCAGTCCAACCCATACTAAGGCAATAAATCCGATTTTATGGAGGCCGCATTTTCCCATTGCTCTTTGGTATTCATGCCATCGCAAGCAACCAGGAATGTGCCATGCGTGGGGTGGTGGGTGGGTGGGGAATGAAAGCCAAGGGTGGGAAATGGGAATCGGGCTCAGTTTGACCTTTAATATGCATTATAGTGACTGTCGAAATGTGTGAAAGCTTGATGGTACAAATAATTAATAAAACAGGGAAAGTCGGCTTATGTAGACCTGCTTTTGTTTAAATATGGCAGTGTTTTTGTGCGAGGTCCTCTTTTTTTTACATCCTCCTAAGGATTAATTGGTGTAGAAAGATAAAGCGCTTCGTTTGAGACCATTAAGTAAAGTATATATGCTTTCTAAGGTCGTCAATCGAGCATGACAGGGTAGTGGAAGGAATGACAAGACTTAAGCTTGACTGTTTGAAATTACGTGTGATACCAAGCTGTTTTTGGCGTTGCAGTGTAATGTTGCTTAGTCGTTGAGATTGGGCTTAGGAGGAGAAAGACGCAAACTCAATTCCATGACCTAGCGGGTGAAGTGCGAGGACCCTTCAACCGAATGGCCCGGACACCCTGTATGTCTGCTCGTAGCAAAATAGAAATGCCTAATAAATCATCGTTGGTATGCCATCCTTCAATGAAGATTGAGATGAGGGACAAAGAAAGCGACCACATGATGTCCGGCAGTTATTTTAAGATTCGTCTGCTCTTTGTACGTGTGGACTGACCCTCAGGCCAAGCTCAGGCTTAATCCCTTTCTTCGCTCTAAAATACTTGTATCCAGTTCTGTTTACTGCCTTCTTCTACCCGGTGGCAAGCCTTGGGATGCTACACTAGTAGCAGCAGAAGGCGAACCTGACATTTTTTGTCAACAGCTTTAATCCTAAAATGTACCTTTTGTTGTATGTGTCAGCATTGTAAAGGAGGCGCATTCACATCTGCGGCGAAGGAATCTCCAAATCCTTTACAGCAAAAGAGTTAGGAGTGATGTCTACGTTTGGCTTCCCTTGTCCCCATGTTCCGCAGACGAGCTATTAACAACTAAACAATACCGCCGTGAACCATCAGGAAAAGTTTTGTGTTGGAAATTTATTTCATAACTCTGAATATAGGTGTCGAAAATAGTACTCCGGTTCTCCTTGTATACTGGACTGTAACTGACCCTGGTTCCCCTGTAACGCATCTGTTATAGATCAGCGTTTCTCCGTCTATTCCTAGAGACAGTTGATGATCAAGAGATGTATGCTGTATTCAATTCTGGCTGTCTGACCAAACGTCATTCCATGTCCAATTGAAGCTGCTGAGACAACTTTGAACCATTCTTCAGTCTCATGGTAGGTGTTGAGTAGCGCGGCTGGCTCGTTGGTGCTACCTTGCAGTACCGAACATGTTGTTATGGTTGGCGGAGGAGATGTACCAAGACGATCGCCGAGGACATCGCACGAAAGAAGAAAGCGGCAGTGTATTACTATGTTTATGTGACCACTTGATGTCTGGCAGCTGCTTTAAGACTCGTCTGGACCATGTACGTATGGGCAGGGCTTCGGGCCAAGCTCGGGCCTAATTACTTTGTTCTCCTTGAAATGCATGTATTCAGTTCCATTTACTGCCTTTTTCTATCCAATGGGAAGTCTTAAGATGCTACAGCAGCGTTGATCTATTTCTGTTCGCTTATCTACGCTAACGTGAAATAAAGTTTGTAGCGATTACAGACTTCATTTTAGTCACCCTTTTCCAGCGCAAATTTTGATGTATCAAGTAAAATCAACTTAGATAGTTATAACTTTTTTCTTTAAAGTTTCTTTTGCAACAGTAAAGCTATTTTGTGATTCCTCTCTCAATTATTCCTATAGCCTACTAAAAACCCTTTAATCAAGCGGCTAGCTAATAAATTTGTACACCTTTCCTGAACTTCTGACCCTCTATTCACAGCATACAAAATAATTGCACTTGTCAGCAATTGCTGACATATCGCCAAATTTTTACCTCTTAAAAGAAAAGCAATCATGTCACTATTCAGATGCCTATCCAATTATTTTGGAGTCTTTGCACTATCCAATGGTTGACGGCCCTTTTGGTCCCAAAGATGCTAATTGTCTTCTCGCTTTGCCGATAGGTAGTGCTCTTATCACATATTGGATAGTCCCTTCAAAAAATTTGAGATTTTGGTTGTTAATCGAAATCTGTAAGCTTTTTTCGTAAATGGCTTGTGAATCTTGGTCGAGTTTTCCAGGTTTCCAACGGCGCATGTAAATATCCTTTTGCCGCTTGTACTTCAGATTTGTTTCCAAGCCGACTTTAATCTTGTTTGGTTCTGTGGCATTCATTAAACTTATTTGTAGTTGTTCTTACTTAGGTTGGATCTGCTGCTTTGTTTGTTCATCCTTAGTCGATTGGAGTATTTTCCCCATCCTACTTACATTTTTCATGGGTTTAAGTATGGGTTTGCTTTGTGTGCAGCTGGGGTTTCGCATGGCATGAACACTTTGGAAAAAACCTTGCATCTCCTCCACTGCTGTCGAAGCGTTTCTGTGAGTAGCTTTATCTTTTGCCTAACTTCACTAATGTTGCTTCGCTTTATCTTTGTATCTGATTTCATTGCTGCACAGCTATGCTCAGGCCTTGGTAGTGGAAAGCACGTTAATTATTTATCGCAGTCTTTGAGGGCGATGGCAATGCTGATAGAAAGACTATTTGGTAAACCAAATTTTATCGCTGCAACTCGCTTGCCTTAAGGAGCCTCGCATCGACTTACATAATTTGTCACCATTACACTACTGCGTCAGTGACGGGGATGCGCTGCCCACCCTATGTGTTTACTCTGGAAACAACAAAATCGGGTGCGAATCTCGAAAATAAAATTACAACTTTGCATTAGCTGCTTAACGTAAAGCACACTGATTTTTTATTAAGCAAATTGTGAATGTGGGACCATTTTAATCCTACCACATCGGAAAACATTTGGCTCTATATACAAAAGGTTTGCTCTGTGTTGAATACCCAAATATTTACAAACGGCAGAGTAGGTGCCGCTCTACGTGAAGATGAATTTCTTTATGTCCTCTACGAGTGATCAAATTAATTTGATGAGGTTAGAATAGATGTGCTTGCTTAAGAGGGTTTTCCACATACCACGAACAAACAAATTAATTTTTTCTTGAACCAAATTTAGACGACTTTTCTGCGAGCATTAGCCGTAGACACCCTTACAGTATCAGGGCAGACAAAGGTAGATCGTCCCTGTTTTGCGCTACCTTCGACGCTGGGGCTGTTGCATGGTGCAAGGGTCTCCTCGCCGCGTCCAAAATACGGGGGCCGGTACACTGTCGCCATGCTCAGTGGCGATGGGGTGAGTCCTGAGATGATGGAGCACGTGAAATCTGTCTACCGCGCGCTCGGGGCACCAGTTGATTTTGATGAAGTTGCGGTCGGCAATAACTCTAGTGAAGAGGTGGTGCGGGAGGCAGTTTTAGCTGTGCGAAGGAACGGCGTGGCCTTGAAGGGAAGCCTTAAGACAATTCTAGGCGAGTAAATGAGGAGAGGAAGTATTCAATTAGTGCCTCCATCTCTTCACCTTTTCCTCATAACCTTTGTGCGCCTATTCTTGAGCCCCTTTTGCCTACTTTTTTCCTCGTCAAAAATATGTTAATTTTTCATCTATGATTAACCTCATTCAATCAATCAACCTGAATTTCCTTTTGCAGGCATGAAGTCAAATAACCTCATGATTCGAAATGAGCTTGGGCTCTTTGCCTACGTACAACGCTGTTACAATTTCCCCGGCGTAATAACCCGTCACAAGGACGTGGACATTGTGGTGATTCGAGAGAATAGTGAGGGTGAATACAGTCAGGTGGGAGTTAATTCTTCATGGTGTTTTTACCCATGTGTGGAGTGTGATGCTCATTGTTCTTTTTTCACAGCTGGAACACGAGAGTGTACCTGGTGTTGTGGAATCTATGAAGATAATTACACGTGACAAATCGGCCAAGTGAGAGACTTGTCATCGTTTTCACCCCTTTCGTCGATGTTCTAGGTTTTTTTATACAGAAAGGCAGTTCCAGCACAAATCATTAAGAAAAGTTTAATCTAGTTATTTACGACTCGGGCTTGTGAAGTACTGGATCTTCCAACTACCAACTCTGATGGTTCTGTGAGGTTCTGAGTTTTCTTCGAAGACACACTGTTGAGCCTTCTTAGTGTGTAGAAGAGCTGATAGGTAATAGACACAGCCACTTCTCCAAAAGGGAACGAAAAGTGCTAGAATACGTTAGGTACAGCTTTTTGTTGAGGTTATTCTGCTTTTCCTCAGAATAGCTCACTTCGCCTTCAACTACGCTCTCCAACACGGACGCAAGAAGGTCACGGCAGTCCACAAGGCCAACATCATGAAACTGAGCGATGGTCTTTTTCTGCAGACCTGTGAAGACATCTCCAAGCTCTATCCTGCTGTGAGTTGTAGCTTCACGTCACTTTTATACCAGTTCCAGGATGATAATTTTCAGTTTCTTACCGTAGATTCACTTTGATTCAATAATCGTCGACAACTGCTGTATGCAGTTGGTCATTCGACCACAGCAGTTTGATGTGATGCTGTTGCCTAACCTCTATGGAAACATTGTGGGTGCCCTGTGCGCGGGATTGGTGGGTGGTGCGGGTCTGGCCACAGGCATAAATTTGGGCGAGGATTATGTCGTCTTTGAAGCCTGTATACGGAAGCAGGCACAATCATTGAAAGGACAGAATGTCGCCAATCCTGTGGCTATGCTGCTAGCATCGGCAGATCTATTGGATCATTTATGTAAGCTGTTGATCTGTTATAAAGCGTTTGGATGACCTCGAACTCTAGCAGTTCATCTTCATATCAGTTACAAAATGTAACGCTTCTTTATAATCATGTTGTCATTTGCCTTGAACATTTATGATGAGCACATGTAATGGCACTTGACATTGCACCCTCAGGTGGGTTGGTAAGCAGCTTCAGGATCTCCAACTAATTTCCTAAGCATTCCACCCCTCCAAAGGTTCCAGCTAATTTTCAGGACTTCTCATGAGCACACTTTAAGGTTACTTAGCCAAGTTACTCAAGCATGAAAATGTGAGGTCAAGGCGGTTGTAATTCTCTACGATCCTTCAACAAGCCTTTGTGATTAACACGACGCAAAATTCTTGAAACTTTTATGCCATCTTTTTGGACTTCTTTCCCAACCAAATGATACGATTTCACCATTTCTCATGAGTAAATCATAATCTCCTCCTTGGCCACAGGTCTGCACGATAAGTCGAAGATTCTGCGCAATGCCATCGTGGATACCGTCTCGACGAGGAATGTGCGCACTCCCGACATTGGAGGCACGCACACCACTCGTGATGTTGTCGATGCGATCACCTCGAGTGTGCTGGCTCAGATGGACGAGTAGGCGACATCACTGCCTCCGCAGTCAGTCGACATTGGGATGTCAACCGCTCATCTAATCAGTATCTATTTCCCACTTATGCATGCACCACTTCAGATTTTGTTGCCATTTCGAAAAATAAATTCAGTAGTAGTCATTGAATCGGTTTCACGTGTTTTTCAGTTCTCTTTGTGTGTTTGGGCGGACACTGGTTTGAGAATTTCGGATTTGCCTCATTTAAGAGGGCTTTACCTTATCCATCCCGTTTCTCCCTCAAACTGCGAGGTTTATAGATTTCGAGCTTAAGTACTTTTGCTTTTTTTCACAATTTTGGCCTTTTTGTGCATCGCATAAAACTTATTCAATATCTCTGAAAGGCATGAGGCTTTCTACCGTTTAAGTCCACAGTCATTCTGCAAAACGCTCAATTACCAAATCTGTTTTGCTTTTTCGATCTTCTGCTCAGCTAATATTTCCAAATGGACGAGAGCGAGATGACACGGTCCTCTCGCGAGCCCAGTGGTCAGAGCGATGCAGAGAAGAGGACGGGAATAGTGATTGAAGATGAGGAGGTTAAAATGGAGAACTTGCAAGAGGCGGAGGTGGAGGAGAGTGGTGGTGGGGAAATTTGTGACTTTATGGTGATGCGACGTCGTGGTGCAGTCTCCAGGAAAACTTGGGTCTTCGATGCCGGTGATCCGCTTGCTTGCGTCGCCATTTCCAGCTTCTACCCACTCATCGCTATTGCAGGACGCAACCTCCTTCAAGTTCTGCGAGTAGATGGGGATAGGTTCCTCTCAGTAAGCCTATTTTACATCCCAGCTTACCTGATCCGCGGATTAAGATTTGCTTGACAGTCCCAAGCAAAGATGACTCGTCTTTGTTCAGAGGCTTTCCTCCTCCTTTGCATGTCGTCAAAACGGTTGGTATTTTGGCTTCTCAATAGCAGATTTGTCAATGGCAAAGGTGTACTCAGTCTCTATTAAGCAGAGAGAGCCTATGGACAAACTTACTTTAACTTCTTCAGGTTCACCGGATGACAAACCTTCAGCGCAATATCTCGAGTACTACGACAGTGAATACGTCGAGGTCTACTTCCGCCTCTACGGCGACATCAGCATCGTCATCGACAAACACGGCAGCAGCAGCAGCCCACTTTCAACCTCCTCGTAGCTACGCCATCAACGATGTGGCTTGGTCGGACTCAAAGTGTGAGATAGCATTTCCTGTTCGCTTCCCTTATTTAAAGTGCTTTTCCTCCACTTTTTTCTTCGCTTTGAATACAGCTGTATTGGCCACCTGTTCTAATGCTGGTGATCTGATAATTTGGGACCTGAGTCGAGGTATAACGCAGAGTAAGTGCTATTTCAACCTGTCCATGCTTCCAGTAATTAATGTTATCTGCTTTTATCTCCACCCGTTTTTGGTTGTTCAATGCATCGGCCTTCTTTTCACTACGCTCTGTACAGGCGTCTGTTTCGTGGGCCATTCACGCAGTGTACATAGAATTCACTTCAATCCGAATGCGCCCAACGAAATCATCTCCGCTTCGCACGATGGGACTGTCAAACTCTTTGTACGTTTATTAGTCGCACCTCTTACTTGCAATAAACGACTCAGGTCTTTTTTTTAACTGTGAAAGTTTTTTGATACGGCTTTATGGCGGATTCGCGACATTCAATGATCCAACGTAGAGACCAGAATTAGTTTTCGGAGGGATGGAGGCAGATACTGCCCCGTCCTCCCTTAATGACATTCTTTCCACTACCTCTGCCCTCTACAATAGGCGAAACGCATCAAAAAATGAAGCGCTTTAAAATTAAGACTGGATTGTTACCTATCTTCCCTATTGTTCTCTGAAGGATGTCCGTGACCAATCCTGTCGTCAGATCTTTCATGTTCGCACAACAGCACCATCGCCTGTTCGTGACGTTGTCTACTGTCCGCATGAAGGTCACACTTTGGCCGCCGCTTTTGAGAATGGTCTGGTGTGTATTTGGGATACACGCAATGACAGTCGTCCTGCCCGGTGCTTCCAAGCCCACAACGCTGTCACAGCCAGTATCGATTGGCATCCGATGTGGAACTCTTTGGAGTAGGTTTGCATCATTTCAAGCCCTCCTACAAGGACGCCTCATAAATTCGGCTTTCTACATTTCCCTTATGGTTTGTACGCGCAGTCGGCCTAGCATTGAGCCTTTGTTATTGCCTTTTACAGTCGAAACTGGTTTGCCACAGCGGGAGGACGCGATAATACGATAAAGGTGTGGGATCTGAATAAGACCTCTCCCACCACCGTCTACTCTCTGCGCACTAAAAATACTGGAAATATACGTTGGCGTGTTGGGGAGGTGAGCTTTCTTTAATGGTCGCACCTTTGTTGTTCTTTTGTTCCCAGCTGCTGCTCCTTCGCCTTGACACACGTTGATGGCATATTTCTCTCTCACCTACTATCCGTCATTTTATGGATAATTCCTTCTGGTCGCATTAATTGCATAACTGAAATGCGGACGAAGGTGAGTTTTTGTAGTCGTGGTTTCTGGCAGCAACGTTAGCGTCGAAACTGAGGAGTGGGTCTTGAAGCATTCACCGCTGAAGTACTTGAAGCGTCAAGCTAACGGTTGGTCCTCTATTTGCTCACGGTGCAATGAAATTCGCCCCATCGAAAAGAGTGAGGGTACCCCTATCCTTAGCCTTGGCGAATTCAGTTTGTCCATTTGTTATTAGAAGGCCTGAATGCTAAGCATATAGAGGAGACGTAGAGCTTCTAAACCAACTCCATCAAGAAGTCTCTTAGTTCATGGCTTACGCAAAATGTGATGCCAAACACCACCTTCATCTTCTCAAATCACTTGGAAGGGTTCTTGACAGCAGTAGATCAATGGCTTCACTTATTTCTCCCCCATCTCCTCCCATTTCAATTTCCTCCTCTTCCATCGCTATGCCCACTCTCTCTTTCCCAACTTTCTGATCACTGAATTTGAGGGGATAGCATGATGGCTAGAGCTGAAGTTGAGATTCAATTTTATTTTCCGGCATTCTTCCTCCTCCCGGTCGCTGCTGTCAGACTGCAGTCTCTATTCAACCTTTTGCATCAAGTGATCAGGTCAACTTCGGCTGTCCACTTGTAGATTCAGGTACTTCAGGCCCAGATTTTAGAGTGATATCTCTTATTAAATTGTTATCTGATTTTGGCTTGTTGCTTACTCAATCTTCTTCTTCTCGCTGTAGACCACCCAACTCATCTCCAGCTGTTCAATGAGTCTAGATCTGAGCATTCATTTGTGGGAGTTGAATCGGCCCTACATTCCCTACATCACTTTTGAGGGCCACTCCCAGACCATATCAGGTGTGTTACCCTTTTATCCTTCTTGAGAAAGGCGTCCACTCTTGCATCCACTGTTAGCATTGGCGTACCCTTGATTTTAAGGCATCGCTTGGAGTACCGATCCAAACAGCTTCTACTCGGTGGGGCGTGATGGCCTGCTGATGCGCCACTACGTGGGCGATGGGCTGCAAACAGTATGCGATGCAAACGCAGTGGCGTTAGCACTCAACTGTCGTGGACCCCTTGCTCATGCTCTCGGTGGGGAGCCTGGACAACGCGTTTTGGGTGGAAAAGTAATGAAACGTACTGCCTCCGTCACTACTGCTCGTGTTTCGTTAGCTCAGCGAGTCGCGCCTTCAAATGTAATGGAGACGACGGCAACAATGACAGCCACAAGAACACCGCATCAACTGCTGGTTGCGAGGCGACATTGTGAGTTTTCTTGTTCATTCTTTTAATGGTACTTCTAAAAGTTAGTGGATGTCATTGGTAGAGATGTGTGGATGATCCTAGGGGCAACGATCGTACCCACGTTGCTCGCATTTGTATTCAAATGGAAGGCGAACAGTTTGCTCATTTTCTCTGCAGTGCTACCGCCAGACGCTACTCTGCTGTTGGACGATCGAGAGGAGGTCGTCTCCCTCGCTGGTAGCGAGACGCCTGCAAACATCATTCCAGCGGACGTTTTTATCGCTCAAAGTCAGAGTGAACTGTTCGTGGCAAACTTCCTTCTGGAGGTAAATTTCATCCCTTTCGATCCTTTCTCCTACTAAGATGTAAATCTTTGTGAGGGATTTGCCTTTCCAGGTTCAACAGTTTGTTAAAATTTATCACTTAAAGACGGGTCGGCCCAACTAGTAGCCGTCTGCTTCTTTGCAGTCGCTTTAACAGAAGAATGCCTAGAGTGATGTTGGTTTCGATTAACCGAAGGCAGAAAAAATATGTCGGTGATTTGGTCATTTTAAACCGAGTTTTGACACTAAGTGGAAATGCCTTTGAATATGTCCTCAAGAAGTATTTTCAATGGTGTAGCAAGTGAATATGCCTCCTTCCCCATCCGTGCAGAAACCATCAGAGCAGACTGCGCCCCTATCCTCCCTCTTGCTTCCTGATACGTTCATCTATTTGGCGAAGAATTACCGCATCTCTGGTAGCAGCATTGAGGAGGTCTGCAATCACAATGCTGCTGTGGCTCGTGATGTAAATCAAGACTTCGTGAGTCGACACTTTTGCTTCGGTTATGGCATCATCATCTTGTAGGTAGAATGAGTGAATTACTACCATCACTTCGTTGCTCATCTCCAGCTGATCTTGAAGTCTGAATTTCATTGAGAGGCTCTAGACAGCCATGCATCCTCTGCCTTTCAGCTCTCTCAATTCTGGCTAACTCTGAAGTTGTTCCTGGGTCACAGCTGGCAATCATCATCACCACCAACGACCACTAAAGTCTCTGCAAGAACCGACGCTAAGCTTCGAAGAAATGATTGCAAACGGGGACTTCGTCCACGTACTGCTGTTCCCCAGTCGCAGCAGACATCACGTCATTCCAACCAAGGTGACGGAGACACTTCCCACTCCAGTGGCGTCTGTGTGCTCGATTTCATTTCACAGGCTGATGCGTCGGAAGCGAATGTGGAGAGGGGTGAGGTTACCTCACATCTAACTTTTGCACCCGGCTTGGTATATCATCCTAGTTTTAAACCGACAATTGGAAATATGCTTTGTCTGAAGCATCCACCGATACCACCGCGTTGGAATCGGAGACTCCGAAGGACTCCTCCCTTTCTGCCGTCGCTGGCTCGTCTTCCACCACTTCGGGGTCGACAGCTGCTCCGCCTCCATCAGCACCGCCTCATCGTCATCATCATCAACAGCCGCCATCTGTGGTTGAGACGGGTAGTTTGGGTCGATCAGTGAATTTCCTTTTTGCGGACGATGACGGTGTGGATCGTGATGCAATTGGTGGTAGTGACCCTCGTCGCCTCGATAGTACATCATCTCGCACCATACCATTCTTCAGTTTCAACTCTCTGCCCGCAGAGGCCGACGCCTTCTTTGAAGAGACGGTTCCAACTCCCTCGACGATAGTGGTCAATTCAGAGTCAGAACGGCAGCAGCAAATGGTTAACCTTAGGAAGTGAGTATTTGTTCATCCCCAGCTTTTGCTGATGTCTTCCAGGGAAACTTAATGACTATGTTTGCATTGTTTAGAATCTCATTGCCGGAGGCCAATCGCAGTGCGTTCCTTTATTTCCCTTTCTTAAATGTACTTCCTTAATGGCCTAAAGCGATTGCGCTTACCCTTAATGGAGAGAGGTAGACTGGATGACACCACACTTTTACAACTTCCTACGTTCAGTTGTGCTAGGAGGATGGAGAGTCAACTAAATGAGCTGCCTAATGTTTCTGTTCCCTTCATAGAACCCGAGGTAAAGTCCGGTCCAGAAGAGTCTGGTGTGCATCACAAGCATCATGAATTTCGGTAACATCCCTTATTGCTTACTTGTTGTTCAGAAATAAAAAAACTGCTCCTTTCATTGCATGGTGTTTAAAAGTGATCTTATCATTGTCTTCTCGTTCTACTCCCTATGCATCCTCAAGTTATTATTGACCGATCTTTCGAGACGCGTTTATACTGATTTTTTTAGACGTGCTCCTACTCTAGCCAAGCATCATCCATCTGCCCGTCTCAACCTTACCTCGGCTACAGATTGCGTGGAGGCCGTGGACCCAACTGTAGTAGCAAACCTTACTCGCCCACTGGACTTCACTCATCTTGTCGGCGCCTGGCTCCTTGAGTTGGTAACTCACTCACTTAATTGTCCAATCCAGATTCCACCTTAATATGTGATCGCCATTCTCCCTAGGTTATCATAGCCCCATATTCTGTATTTTCCTAATTCCCAAGTTGCTGCTACTTTAGCGCCATTAAGATGCTTTCTCATGATGATCTATTAACGCTGAGGGACACCGAGTCACACATGTTCTTCACAACTTGAACTAAGTTAGGCCTAGTCGTGCTACTCTGTTGGGTGTTCGGTGTGGTTTCCTTGTTTCTACACCGCTTTAACGTGGCAGTTAGATTTACATCTTCCTGCATCTTTTCCCTTGCCAGATCGAGGCGGGCCACGTGCAGTCAGTGTGCACTGCATTGCTTATCTTCGGCACTGAACGCACACGCATTAACGAGTGGGCAAGTGAGAAGCAAATCGAGTCATGGTTTTCTGCATACCTAGGTCAGTCCCTACTTCCTGCGACCACTAATTTTACGGGTATTTACTATACCTGTCGCAATTCTACCTCCTTTTCCAGACGTACTAGTTCGCTTCCGTCTTTGGTGTGTATCAACACGCATCATAAAACACTGTGGTGGCAGTCAAGGTGAGGTCCCGATGTCGCCAGTATCTGGGGGAGGTATAGTCAACACGCCGACAACGCCGAATGTTGTGACCCCCACTACAACTGCCGCAGCCACAACACCGTGTACTGCAGAGCCAACTCAGCAGTACCCCGTGATGAAGAAGCGCTCTAGTAGTGGTCAGTTGGCTGTATTTCTGAAGTGATATTACTTTCAAAGAACACTTATTTAAGAATAGTAAGGGTAATTTGCGACGTATAAGCATCGAGGGAATTTATCCCACTATCTCTCCCTCCTTGGCAGTAAAACCGACGTTCGTAGCCCTCCCTCTGGCCCGTCACATAGCCATCCTCAATCAGACCGGTACAAGTGTCTCGGTGCGTTGCGGCAAATGCTCAAAGCCCCTGCAGCGCTCTACCTCTGCCACCTCCTCTACTTCGGGCGGTGTCTCTGTGCCATCAGGAACACCGCACGCTGCGTGGGCATGTGGACGTCATCCAAGCGCAGAAACGGCACTCTCCACCTGCGCCGTATGCCATATGACGGTGAGGGGTATATACCTCTGGTGCATTGGCTGCAGTCATGGTGGCCATCTGGATCATATCAGGGTAATCAGAGATGCAAATAATCGTTCTATTTGGCAGCATTAGTCCGTAGTATACCACGCTCTGCCAGAATTACACATTCCCTTCATTTTCCACACAGGAATGGATTTCCCGTCGCGCCGAGTGCCCAGCTGGCTGCGGCCATTATTGCGAATACGGGAAACTGGACAGGAACCTCTACCTTCAGATCTCGGCATAGCACTCTCATCTTTACCCTGTATTTCTGCTTTGACATATCCCTTCACTCATCTGCCTTCAGATCTTGTTTTTTCTACTTCTTAACAATATGCCTTTTGTTCAGGTAAATAGTTTGCGCATTTTTAAACACCTTCTCATATGACTGATGTATGGCATCTGTACCTTGTAGCAATTCGGTTGCTACACTGGGAAGAATGAAAGATGGTCCGTTTTGCATTTGGGATTCCGAAGTCTAATGCTCTTACACGGGTGTTCTCTCGCTATGAAAGTTAATAACATCCCCTATAGACTGGTCAATGGATAAATCAAGAAGTCGGTAGGAAAGAGATCAAAGGTTAGGAGGCTTCCCTTCGTGTCGTGTTGCTTTAGCTAATAGAGGAACGGAGAGCCTTCTTCTTGTGTCCTAGGGCGTAACAACTTGCGATGATAAAGCAACCAATGGTAATTATAGCGAGTGCAATGACGAAGATACCGATTCTGTGCACAAACTGGTGTTGAATTTGGGCGTTCTCGTCGGTGAGCAAGAAATTCAGGGACGCTGCACTCATTCGGCGGCAGATTTTGTGTTCAGATCCACTTTCACTGGGAAGAATTATGACTGTACATATGCGTGGGTCGCCGCTACATATCTTGCCAGCTGTTGGAATCAAAGAACCCTTTTCCTGAAAGTAACGAAACAGTATATTATAAGTTTCGTCAGATGAGCAGTTCAGCACAAAAATGCTCAGTTCACTAAGTCTAACATTCGGAGATCGCTAATTATTAAAAACAAATTGGGTGTAAGTATTCACCACGGTTTTTAAAAACAGGGTTGGAGTCCTCCAAACAACGGTTCTGTTAGAGGTGGTTAGGGAGAAGCTGTGTTCACCAAGTAGACCCACAGTGACTGGAGTGGAGAATGAGAAATGGACCATCGAATATTTGGAAAATGGCATTATAGTGCTTCTAAAGATGGTTGTTCCAAGGATTCTATGGTCAAAATCTGGCACAAATCCTTTCCTATTCCATTTGACTGGTAAGGAAATTTCTTTCCGTTTGTTGCATATGTGACTCCATTTAAGTATCATGTTGGGTGAAAAGTCATTGACATGCTCACCTTCAAGTGTGACAAAGTTAACAATATTCAAAGATCGTAGATGCTGGGATACCTGGTATTTCTTCAAGGTTGTGTTAAATCCTTTATCCAGTGGTGCAAGAAGAGGCAAATACAATGTCGTCTTATATGTTTTCAAATTATCTCCATAGTCTCCACTTAAATAACCAAGATCATCTGGTCCAAAAAGAAACATCGCAATCCACAATTTTATCCCACTTATCAAACTTGGTGAATAAAACATAACACACGCTAACACATTAGGTGCATTAACTATGAATGATACTGGTTAACTTAAACAAACTACGAAATAATTAATGTGAAATATTATCACGCCGCTAAATTTTATGCGCCTAAAGTCAGTGGTTAAATAACATTACCGAAGAAATTGCTCGCTGACTGTGCTCCCACGAGAGAAGCCAGCCCCAAACTTGGACGATTCAAACGCCAAGAGCAACAAATACCAAAGCGCCAGCCCCCAGTCGGCGCAAAACGTCGACTTCCAATGGTCCCCACCACAAGCAGCAAGAAAGCAGGAAACGATGTGTATTCGAACCTCGAAACCAGTGCGTCAAAGCTAAAACTATTGCCAAATTCGACAGGTGTTGTCCTTTGATCCAGTAATGACGGTATCCCCGTCGTAGTTGAACGCACAACTGAAAACTTCATCATTGTGACCCACTAGCACGTCCCGTAGCTCACCCGTTAGGGTATCCCACAGACGCACTGACTTGTCCGCACTAGCGGTCAGCAGCGTGGAGCCACGTGGACTGAAACAAACCTGGAAAGCACTACGTTAGATTTCATCGGTCTTCTCGACCACGGTGAATCTCACCTTGCTCACTTCACCTTCATGACCTTTGAGTCGCTTGAATTCATAAGCACCGTTACCCTGGCTGATGCTCCAGAGAATGGCAGTGCCGTCGGCACTAGCACTAGCCAGTTGGCGGCCAGAGAGATCAAATGCTACATCCAAAACCTCGTCTTCGTGGCCATGAAGTACGGCCAGTTCGACTCCTTTACGTGTGTCCCAGAACTAGCAGTGTGGAAGGGCAAGTATCTTACCACGAACTGACTGTAATATGATAATGTAAACAAGTTCAATAAGGCCTGTTTACGAATTTATGTTTTTTTCCGAAAATTCAACTCTGCATTACCGTGTCTATTATACGCCTGAGAGTGAGCGTACGAAGAATCTCTGAGTGTCAGACACGTTTGCCTTTTCCATCACTATTTCCGTTACAAATGAAGATGCAAGCTCTACGACCACAAATCACTCACTCGAAGAGTTTTGTCCATAGACGCGGTCACGACATTGCGCCCATCAAAGGAGCAGGCAGCCGAAGCCACTTCTGCCACATGCCCGGTGAGATGTCGAACGCGACGACCGGTGCGATAATCCCACAGTGCTGCAGAGTGGTCAAAACTTCCGGTCAGAAGAAGGCGATCATCTCGACCGACAAAGTTTAATGTAATCACTTCTGCAGTGTGGCCGTGCAATGTGGCCGTCTCGACCCCTGTCTCAAGGTCCCACACCTTGGCCGTTGTGTCCATGCTGCCTGTCGAATAGAGGCACTACTCAGTAGAACAAATACGCAGAAATAATTGGATGTCAGATTAAAGTGTACATGATGACAAGGCATAAATCTAAAAGGACATACCTGTAGCTAAAAACTTGCTATCGCAGGAAAAATGGAGACAAACAACCTCAGCCGAATGCCCTTCAAGAGAATGGAGACATTCTCCTGACTCGGAGTTCCACAGTTTCACAGATTTGTCGAAAGATCCTGTAGCTATTCGATCTGAAAAAAAATATCCCATCGCCTTAGAACACAAAGGATCTGGAAAGAGGAAATCATTCAAAATCTAATAAAAAATAACAAAGTGCGCCAATGCACAAGAACATTGTTCTCGAACTTGAGCAATCAGCTATGAGAGCTGAAGGTAATTACGGTTAAGAACACGTAGATCGCGCAGTTGATAAGATATATAAAAGTTATACCTGAAATTGGCAGGTTGAAAGCAACGGTATAAACGACATTGGTGTGACCGTTTAATGTCCGAACCTCTTCACCAGTTGCTGCATCCCAAATTTTACAGGTTCTGTCATAGGAGCCCGTTATGAAACTAAATTGTGAAAGAAACATGCAGTAAATTGCAACGGCATAATAAAGCTCAAAATGAAAAGGATTATTGACAAAAGACACTAGTAATTACAATTCAGGGTATTGTGTCACACTAAAATCGCAAGTGTATTTGCAAGCATGGTACGATGCTAGAAGTTCAGATAAGTAAACTCACTGGCTACCGGTTTTGTTAAATGATAAATTCGTCAGCGGAAGATCGTGTGCTCTGATAGTCTAAAGGTTCTACTGATAAGGCGAATTAGCTAAGTCCAACTACTTTGACTTCCGTGAATTTTTTTTTATCCGGGAGCGACACTTTATTTTTTAACTTTTCTATAATCTCTCTGAGCTGAACAGTACGTTTTTTTGCAAGTAGTGGCTCATTTCCCACAACCTTCCTTGCTAAAGTCTCGGAATCGGTCCTAAAATAGTTGAAGCATTTATGAAATACCGATAATCTAATTGTGGAAGTTGGATCGACCTTGTTCTAATGCTATCACCTTGTTTATACTCAAGAATAATGCCTATCTTTGTCAGAAACAGGTTAGACCTACCAGGTGGATAGTATCTCAAGAGAAAGCGTTTGATACGCATTGACAAGACGAAGTCGAAAACCCACTGTCACGGGAGCAACAGCCTAGACAATGTATGCGATCGCAAGGTCACTGACCAATTAGCCTATTTAAAGTAATTAGCTCGAAAATGAAAATCTTGAAAGCTCAACCATATAAGCGTAAAAGTGTAGATTCGTTTGAAAAAGCAACTTGTTAAATTTTAGTCTATTTATATCTAATGAAAAATACTTAGTTGAACTAAACGTAGGCAGGCATTTATCTGGTTATCTAGGTGCGATTACGCCCAAGCAACAATAGATAGGATTAAAGTCGGCCTCAGTTTCCACTCTTAAGTCCAGAGCTTAGGTATTTCTCGGCGGTACGAGTGACCTTAGGATAGGCTTAAACCTCAAAGCTTAAAATTTTGAATTTTATTTATCTTTGTGTGATTTTAGGTTGCTCAGTTTCAAATTCCTGTTTCAGTTCAACGCGCAAACATATTACGATTTTTTGGAATTTCGGAAGAAATATGGCGTTAGAGTCCTGTATGAAATCAGACAATTGTGGACCGTGACACGAGAACTAAACTTTTAGCGCTTCTAAATATTAGCAAGCTAAGCGTACACGAAAATTTCAAAATTTTTGAATACAAAATCATTTGTACGACTAATTCTCTTTTCCGTTGCCTAAAAAAGAGCTTTTTGTCAATTTACTCCCTTAAAAAAGGTCACGGCCATGTAGAAATAGTGTTAGTTAATGGTTTGACCTCGTGCGCTTTCCGGGTGATTTTCAACTTCGCAACCTTTCTAAAATGCAGGAATTTTCGGTTTCATCTCTGCAATAAATAGAGAGGTTGTGTCAGTAAAATTACTCTTTTGGATTGAAAATGCTCCTTAGCAGACTGAACATCATCTCTTGACAAAAATATTTTATAAATTGTTGAACATATAATTTCAAAATGTTGTGTTTCGCCTCACACACGATGGTAGGCATGTTGTCATCAAAACCCTCCTCTCCTCACAATTCGGAAAGCGGTAAAGGGCAAGTGATCGGAGGCTATTTTGCCTAGCGAAAGCACAATGACACCGGCTTTTATTGCCCACAAAACAAACTTGGATGTTTCATAAAAACCAACGTGTTCAGTCCACCTCTTAACTCACATCCCAGTCCTGTCGTGACAACTTAAGTTTTTTCTACCTTTTTAATTACAGCAAATACGTCACTGAAAGGTAGTCGTGTAGGTTCATTTTATACCCTGTTTACTTAACACGAGTAAGATTATTAGGAGAGGTACGGAGCTTAGATTATTTTGCTCACAATTAGGCAAAGCCACTGGCCGTGAATTCGCAGACGTCTACTCCTTAAGCCCACATCAAGCACTGCTAAAAAAAATTTGAAGAATGTACCGAAACCAGAGGATATTAATGTTGGCTCTCCTATCCTTTCGGTCAATCCCTTAAGCCCTTAAGGAAGCAGTAAATGTCATGCGAGGGAGTGAAAAGGAGGATTTTATCCCTTATCAGTGCATGACATTCGTCCTTGTAACCCAACAGTGCCCAACAGAAGTTAGCTCACCTCCCTAGCCTACTTGAATGTGTCGACAGAATCGCTCTCACGTGAGCAACATCACTTCAAAAGCACTGAATACATCGGCACTTTTATGCACTCATGTGTGTGTGTGTAAAATAGAATCTCAGCTTTATTATAATTAATAGACAACAGTACTATGTTTGTAAAGAAAGGATATTTAACCACTGACCAATGAGAGGCGACTTTGTGCCCTCTTCCACTCTTTCCTCTCTCTTGCCTCCTCTCCCCTCGTCACGAGAAGCGGCAAATGGATTGGTCAGTTAGAAATGTATAAATGTAAGCTTCTCCATTGTTAAAAATATTTTGTTTCCTCTCTACCATCACCATGAACTGTGTTCTCGCAGTCACGGCTTTTTGCATGCTCGTCGTGTCTTCAATTGCCGCTCCATCCTTGGAAATGGTAGGTCCACCTCCCACATACATCTCCTTCAAACATCTTTCACTCCAAAAAGCAGGAAAACCTAAGCTTTAATGCAAAAAGTGGGTTTTCTAAACGTGAATTTTGTATTTAGTGAGACAGGGTGTGGAATTCCATGCGTTTCAACATTCGGTTTACCACAAATATAGCCATTTTAGAATGTTTTATTGAGCAGCGTGACAGTAAGAGCTGCCTCCAAATAAACCTCTCCCGTTCAATGCATTTACGATGCTATTGAAGGTTATTAACTATTTTGTTGTGTTGAGTTAAATAGCCAAAAAAACCCTGCAGTTGTGAAGGGAAGCACAAGCAGCAAGTTGCAAGCATTTTTTAAGATATCATAACCAGAACTGAACAAACTTGTCTGTGTCCTCTGAGGTCAAGCAATTCTTAATAATGCTTGACCCACTTGAGTGTGAGTTTTTCGTCCTGCTAAATCTTAAGAGCTTTTGAACTATCTCTCCACATTTTTTGAGTTTATAAAGTTCGGTCACGTACTAAACTTTCCCTTCACGTAAGGACTTACGAGCATTTACAGCTCAGTGATAAAGCATTGGGTGGGCTTTGTTGTGCACTCACAACAATATAACCTTTTAAGTGACATCGGCACCTACCGCCGGGTTTTAACAACCTTCTGTTTTCTTTTTGACAAAATATTGCCTACTGGCTTTAATTAAGTAACATAAATAAACTTCCTTTAGGCGCATTGATGAGTTATGGGGCTGGTGTATATATTTTCAGAGGGATAAATACGAGTTTCGCCAGTTTTTTTGCAAATTCCTTTGTGAAGATGACTTTCCAGCTGAGTATTGTGAGAACTTTTGCAACCAAGCGGTCCCCCGTGAAGACTACATGGCCGAGGCGAGAAAACGCGAAATCGACCCCATCGTCTACTCGGCCAAATTCTCCAACTTTTAACTCTCTCTTTTGTGGAGGCATTACACTGACTTAATAAAATAATTTAAAAAATACGAGAGGTTTTATTAGCGCCTCCTTTTTGGGTAAGTTCAGATTAAAGATGCTAGTGTACAGCACGATCTCTGTTTGAGCCTTGGCAGTTGATGGTTTGAAGGCCGAACACTCGGCCTTGTGAGCAGGATCACATTCCACCCAGAGCTTCGAAACCGAGTGTAGTCAATTGAAATCTTGCCAATAGCATAGGTTTGGTACATTTAAGAGACTGGGTCAGGAGATAGGCAAGCAGCTAATGCACGATGTGTACAACTGGTGTTGCCCTGCGTAATAACGAAGGCTGGTAATTAGGCTTTACTTGTGAAAATAATTGGAATGCAGTCATTACCATTAGGCGAGGACCTACACTAGCTTCTCTGCTAGTTGAAGACGCGGTGGAAGCGAGGCTTGGAAAGTTGATCGGTGTTCCTGCACAAATTGTGTTGCCTATGCTCAACTACGCAAGGTCCTCATTGACTGTAAAAAAGCGATTTATACAAGTGACAGCTCTCTTCTCTTACATTAACAAAAATTATCACGCCATTGTACTGGGTTGGAGCTCGATGGCTCTTGTGGCTCGCTGACTTCGACCACCGTAATCTGATGCACCAGCATATGTGGCAGTCTATGATTGTCCTGCAGAAGTCTTGTAAAAAACCGCACTCATGATTCCAAAAGGATCTGAGGCACCCTCTAAAACGAAAATGGAGAACTGCACTGAAGTCATTCCGGCCACTTAATTCTTTTGGTCTTTTACAAATCTGCAAACTAATGCACGTGAAAATCCCACATCCATTTGCTAGACTTTTAATAGCTCACATTAGCGATGGCCTAACGTTGTCAGCTTGTGGGGCATCCTGAAGACTTGATGCGTCACGAAGCTATGCGTCATGTCATAACTACGGAGCTTTCCTTTGCGGCCCTCGAGGGACAGTAGTTAGGTGAAAGCCACGTTACCCATCAAATAGTTGCTAATGTGAATGCCCACATCTAGCTCAACTCACTTCTGCAGCCTCTACGCCGATCAGAGGGATTTGTGAGACCAAACACACCACCCACATCTGATGTGGGTGATGAATCACCTGGAGGTAGATGACTGCTTTGGACCCGGCCTCACTGCCGTCACCCACCTACTACCTCCCTCTTTACCGACTTGAGGCCTGCAGTCACGTGTCCCTACAGCCACCTCAAAGCACTCGTGGCATGTGGTTTAACAAAGGCTGATGCACAGACGAGCGATAAGCCAATCTGCTCACGTATGCATTCGCTGGGATGGCTACGTCATGCTGGAACCTGAATAACCGACTGCGTGCAGTAAACAAGCAATAACAGGCCGACAGACAAACTCTGGACTACTATGATCATCAAATTAATGCCTTGCGCTCCTTTCCACTGCCCATTTTGGTTGCTTGATGTGGTCTTCTGGCCAAACTTGTCTGTTGGCTTGTGATTGGTTAGTGACGAGTGGGAGGTGACCTTTGACGTCCATCTCACTGGTTGTCTTCAATCCGCGTGAGGAGGCGACTCTGGAGCGGGAAGGTGATGGACAGTACAGTGATCATTTCGGCCAAAGCCTCGCTCTTCCTGTTTTCTCACTACTTTGTTACCCCATGGCATTGGAACTTGGCAATGGCGTTAGTATACAACGAATGTCCCCATAAAATGCCTCAAAATTCTCGTTGAGCACATCAGTGCGTCAGGAGGGTCAACCTGACACCGTAACATAGTGCTGGAGGATCGTTTTGCCTCTCCTTGCGTCGTGTGGGGAGTGGTTCCAGATGTAGAGTTGGGCAGAAGTAGATGAGGGTGTGAGCTTGGAACCCATCAGTCAGTAAAGCCGGTGGTCGAGTCGGTAGACAGCGTGACAAACAATCACGACACTTGACACCTTTTCACTCCTTTCTGCCTGTTTGTTCGAAGATTCACATTCCCTGGGAGGAGCAATTCGTTTAAGTCTTACCACTTTTCAAGCCTTCCAGATGAATCGAGGTGGAAGCAGATTGTTTGCCAACGCAATCGGCTTTGTTAACTCGTTAGTCCTGAGCTCTCCAAGTCGACGTTTAAGGAGCGTGGAAATGGATTACATTTTGGCATGGCAATGCCTCCGAATATGCCACTCTCTCTCCTCAGGACAAAGTGGGTTACGGGAGCAAGGATTCCACGGCTTCAAGGACGAATGATGATCACGTAGAGACAATCACTTCCAAGCAGGCAAAATCGGAGGTTAGGAAGGAGAAACTGATCGGCTTGCGACTAGGAGGGGACCGGGGTGGAGGTTGTACCTCCTCATCTCCTTGCAAATATTAAACACATGACGAGTCAATCGGAATCATGTCAAACTCTGTACTGCCAACGGTGTGTTTACTTGCCTCTCGGTGGCCAAATTTACAAAACACACGGAGGTGTCTTGATGCAACCTTTGCACCGACAGAATGCACAAATTGTTTATAAATAGCCTTCCTACAGCTACAGACAGGCGGGCAGTAGTTTGGAGGCAAATCTCACACTGTCCACCACCTGAAACAGCCTCTCACGCCGCTATTCAAAAAGTGCCTGGATGAAGAGGCTAAAAATATGACTTGGAAAGGTGGACGCGCGAACCACTATAACTTAAATGTCCCGAAGACGAATGATAAAATCGGAGGGGCAACTTTGAAAAGCTGAGCCATGTGACCTAAAGGGGACGCCCAGTGATTGACCCTGTCGCATTGGCGGGGCGAGAGAAGTTGCGATGATAAGGAAAGCTGTCTACTTACTTGACGCATCTATAGAAGAAAATTTACCTGCTTCCGATCGTCTCATCGACAATGAGGCACCTCTCTGATGCTCCCTGCATCACTGACAGTTGAGAGGTGAACACCGGGCAGGCAGTCCTACACCTGAAGTGGTGCCGGTGGACACATGAGTCACTACGCGGTGTGTAGGGAGGGCGAGAGAACGAGTGCTGCGTCTCCTCTGTTTACATTACTACAGGCAGGCAGGCAGGCAGGCAGGCAGACGAGCAGGCACGAGTTGAGACACACCCTACACGGAAGCACTGCCACTGACAATGACAACGACACAATCGCAAACACACACACATGATACCCGGGTGCCTTTTTCTCGCCCCTCAGGCGGCCTGGCAGTGCAAACGCCTGGCAGGATTACCTTCTCGCCCTCCCTCTCAAGCGTATTTTTAAAGTCCTTTCACAGATGGAAATGGCTCTAGTCGTAACGAGATGTCTGCCAGGATTTCGTTAAACTGGCAGTCAAATTTTAGTGAAGTTCTTGTTTACGCATTGCCAGTGTCGTGGTTGGCACATCGCCAGTTGTGACCTCTGAATGACCTCAGTGGTGAGGGGAGGAACCACTTTTAAGGTCTCAAGGTGGCCACTAGCGCGCCTTGCAGACTGAGTGCAAGAGTGCGAAAGTTACTAACACAATTGACTAATAAATGGCATTTTTAACTGTTTAGCAAAGAGGGTGTGGCCTCCGTACCGCACCCGCAGTACACTTGTGACCCGACAAAAAATAATGAGATCCGCGGCATGCCTTGCCTTACCGCATTGCGGTTACTGTTGTAGCATGAGGAGTCACTTTCACAGCGTCATTAATTTTCGCTCTGTCCGACGAAGAGCGCCTCGCTCACCGTCCCCCTTCATTTGGATGTAGCATCAAGGCTTGAACACCTCCACGCTTTTCCATCCAGGATCGCACAGAGGCCTTGAACAACGCGAGACTGAGTCCAAAGCGACTTTGTTCCTCCGGGAGTCCAAGATTCCAATCCTCCGCCTTTTTTTTATAATTCCTTCCTATGATCACCTCGTTCTTCGCGTCGGTGGGACGGAGACATCACTAAAAGCCCTTTTTTAATCTCCTGTCTACAAGGAAGGGGTGTTGATGTGGAAAAACGCGTTTACAATCATTCCAACAGATGCGTTCCGTACTTATTGAAGCGCTGGTAGGTTGTAAGCACGATCCTCAGACCCGATCGCCTACGCGAAAGCACAAACCACCCACAGACGAACAAATGTCATGTCATTATGAGATTAACGAGTTAAATAACATGGTTGGTTGGGAGCAAACATGAAAATGTGAAAAGAAGAGAGAAATTCACTTAAAAGCGAATCTTATTTCATTTAGCTAATTAGAGTTGGATCTACTCAGAGGCCGAGACGCACTTCCTTGGTTGGAGGAGGAAAGATACTTTGAAGTGTTCTCACTCCTCTGTCTTCACAGTCTCCACCATCATCGCCACTTCCTCCTTCACTTCTTCCTCTTCTTATTCTCGTTTACAACAGTGTCCCGCTCACCCTCCCTCCTCTTACGCCTCACTTTTGACCTCCCCGTTCTCCTCCCAATCGCCATTCTCCCTGCATTTCATATCTTCACGTACGTTAACTATGAAAAGGCAGGCGATTTACGCTCTACCCACGTGGAGAAAAGTCGTGGTCCGTAAGTAGCCCGCAAAATCCGAAGGCAAAACCTTCTCCTTGTCATCTGAAGACGCTGATTACAACAATCTTTAAATAAGTCCTTCCAATTGATGATTATCTTCACATCCGAGGAGGGATGATGACTCGTCGAGACGTCGGCTGAACTTCCTCTACAGACACTGACTCCTTCCATAAGATGTCCCCTCCACTCTCCTCTCATTTGATTTTGAGTTTTTAATGGGAGGCCATTTTTTTCCCCTTAACATATATTTACTAGTTTATGAAGAGAAATTTATGACACAGCCATCCTACGCATTGCGTAGGCGGTGTAATGTGTGCAATTCAGCCCCAAAATTTCACAAGGTCTCGTCTTCATACTGAAACGAGGGACTTACTGTGCCTACTAGACAGGTAAATCCCTCGGTCTGGGAGACAACACCGACCTAATCACCTTTGAAGGGCCAAAATCGCGTCATTTCACCCAACTAGCTATTCCGACCGTTGGGTTTAAGTGATTCACAGTTAACCTTTGACCTCGTCTGTCCCAGCCACAGGCTTGAAAGCAATTTTGGCTGCAATTGGATGATGACTTGAGGTGGTGTATGGAGAGGAAGTAAAATTGCCTGAGTGGGGTCAGACCATCATAATCAGTGCATCCGTGCTTGTCTGCCATGCCAATGACAATTGACCGCGCTAAAGGCCATGTCAAGCATAGCTGACACAGGGCTTGATTGAGTGAGACCAAAAAGACAGGACGCGTCATTCACACCACCCGCGCAGCAGTGGAGCACACCTCCTCTTAGCCTCCTGTTACAACAGCTGTCAACCTCTCATATTCCCTAACCCCAGAGGACAGCAGCAAAATTTCATTGTAAAAACACCTCCTGACGTAGGACCTTTAACCTGCAGACAGCACCAAATTGGATGAATGGACGGATTGTTGAGGAGAAGGTGAATGAACACGCACTTTGGTGAGCCACGAAAGCGTAGGCAGAGGTGTTTATACGAGTTCGTGTGTGACATACCACAAATGCGTGTCTTCTGACCTTTCCAGCATCTTCGGGCCTAACGCCGAAAATGAAGGTTGTCTTTATACCTTCACTTGAGGATAGTGCATACTTACAATTATCTATCGTTCACCAGACAGAATACGAACCTTTGGACAAACTTTTAAGATCCATTTCAAAGCTCAACTTGAAATGGAATTTATTTACCGTTTTTAGACACCTTTTATTTAGTAGTTACCTTCTTGCATCATCGTGGCGACTCCAAAGACATATTTAACGGTGACCGTAGATGGAAGTGCAAACTTTGTCGATGCCACCTCCTCACTTCTTTTTTTGGAGTCAAGGCGGTAACTTAAAAGATAAATTTAAACACAGTCAACTACCAAGACCTGACAGGATAGAACACCAAAAAGCCAGTGGGTTCTTTCATGGAGGGACAATTAATGCTGCATCCCTCTGGCGAGGATATTGCTTAGCGCTAGAAATTACTTTGAGGCCGAATTTATAAAAATATTCTCCATTTAACCAACTAACTCTCATTTAGAAAAGTTCCACCATTTTGTAAGGTGGAATTGTTCAACTTTCAGACTGAAGTGTTTTGGAAGAGGAGATCAACTCGCGATCAAGTCAAAATGAGGTGCATAAGGAAAACAGACACTCTAAAACGAGAAAATATCGAAATCTGATTGACTAAGAGGGAGAAGATGAAGTGGACTCGTTGCTTTGAAGTAATGCTCAAAGGAGGGTTATCATCAGCTCGGGGGTGTCAACCACGCGATCGTTTGCGCATTTAACTGACAATATACAAACTAATGACGCCAACGGATCATGCAGAGGGCCCATGCCCTTATGCTAATAGAAATAAACAGAGACTTAATCACCTTCTTTCAGCCGCTCATTCATATTCAACTTTCCTTGCCTTTTTCACTTGACGCATCACAAAATGGAAGTTGTAGCGTTTTTTCATTAACGCATGAACCTCCAAATAGGTATTTACGTAAGCTGTGATTATGAACCTAAGAAAAGCTGCAAAATGCCAAGGTTTTGACACCTTGTAAGCGTTTTGAGTTACAAGGAGAAAAGAAGTTGCAAACGCATGGAGTTGAGGATCGGAAAAGTCACACGCCATGGTAATTTACAAGTCACTTCATTCTGCTATGATTCCGAATGTTAATCACTATTTTGACATCCGAATGATTTGAAAATCCTTTCCGCAAATACACACTGCCAGTGTACCCAATTAATGTGTACTTTCTCGTATTTGAGAACGCAATACATAATTTAATAGCCCGTTCGAAAATACTGTTGTAGTAACTGAAAAACGCAAGATGAGATGCGCTTGCTCAAGTAACTTTTCTAATAAAGACTGTTTATTGATAAAAAATCAAGCAGTCATTTCCAACAGCTAGAGAACTCAAATGCACACGTCGTCCTTGAAGTTGAGTCACTTTCCAAATTGACAAATTAAAACACAATGGGAAGTAATTCAATCCACTGCTTTTGCAAAATTTTATTTTCGGTAATAGTTAAATCGCGCAATCGCATACACCATTACCAAGAAACATTAAAAATATAAATATTCTTACTAACTTGGAATGCCATTCTTTAAGGGCCTTGTTAACTAGAGATTACATATATAGAAAAAACTTTAATCAATCAGGCAAAATTTGGGGACACCTTAAGGTTAAAGTCCTGAAGGACAGTATTTGATCCCCGCTCTCGTGCAGGTGAATACACACCACCGCACCACACAGCTTAAACCAATGAGAATAGAGGGCCACTTGTAGCCAATCTGAAGAACGGATTTGCATGAACAGCTGATGGGCCCCCTCCACGCTGCTGGAGGGCATAAATACGCGTCCGCAGAGAGAACCCAACCTAGTTCTGTCTGCGTCAAACGCATTCAACTAGCTCTTTGCCACACACCTGCCCATCATTTCATTCATTCAACTATTCACTTGTCCAGTTAACCATTGTCCTTACAACACGCTCACAAACATAAATAAACTTGACAGGCTTTTCTTTTATAAAAGCTAGATTGTTGTGAATGTACTTTCCTTCTTTATTGCACTCAAAATACTGTCTAATGGAGAAACTCTTTTCTTCCTCATTGTCCGTCACTGCCGTCATCATCCTCCTCGTCTTTCTTGCCTTCGTGGAAGAGTCCTCTGCCCTTCCAAATGCGTGGGTGAGTTGTCAGATCCATTGAAGCAGCTTAAAGAGGAGGCCTTTTGACACTTCCCTTACCATCTTTTAGGGGCATGGATTGTTGATAAATCGCCGTCCGGAGGTGTACTATGATTCTGAAGTAGTGGACAGGGCCTACATCCTCTGTTGGATGGAAATCCAAAAGGACATTTTGAAGGGTCGAACTAAGCGGTTTGATCCAACTCGGCTCCACCATCCCAAATGGATTCCTATAGCTGACGGTCGTGCCTACTACCTTCCCTACTCAGAGAGACAGAAACTGTCGTTGGGAGACAGTTGTCTTCTAGAGAAGGGCATCCAGATTGCTCGACTACTCAACTGAGGTGTGCGGCTGTTCGTGTGTACATAGCTCAGTCCTCGCACATCATCACCTTCACCTGTATATATAATTGTCATGCGTACCCACAGACATGCTAAAAGCAGCTCTCTGTTGATGCTGCTGCCCAGTATTGTGGGTAATGTAATCCACTACTGTACAAATGCAGATAACTCTCTCTCTCTCCGCGGACGCGGGAGGTCTTCTGCCAACTAATCTTTCCAAATGGCTGAGTGAAGGTGGTAAAGCCTCTCTCCCCAATTCAAGCTTAAGAGACAAGAGATACTTGTGTAGGAAATCGTCAAGGTGATTTGAGGGTTTTAGGGTCACAACGCATCGCCTTGGACTCCCCATTGGATAGTTAACAACTGGAAAGGTGATTTATGGAGGAAGGAGTAAAGACGTCCCAGTCATTAAGGTGCAGGTTGGACCCTAGCAAATCGGGCCTTTTTTGTCTGGGCTGATGGACTGAGGAAGGGAAGAATTGCCCTCGCTGTCGGTCCACTGAACATGAAACGTGGGAATAAATTTCTCACCTCCATAACACAATTAAATAAAGGCTCTGATATAAAGTGGAAATAAAGGGTGGGTCACGACTCCTCTTGCTTGGTGGGATTGCCTCTCTGATGGGTTGACATGCGGCATTGCGTCGTAGGCAGCAATAAAAAACACTTCCAGTGGTTGCAACACTGTGTAAACGCATTTCTGCCTTGTTTATGCAGTAGTGGGATAACGAGGTGACCGGTCGAGGTAAAATTGTTAGAAGAGATGACTCCGAACGGCTAGGAAGATTACGATTACCTAAGTGGATGGAACTGTGCCTTCGCGAAGTGACATCTCATCAATTAAACCTGCAGGTAAAGACTAAAGGTCAACCTGCCGACCTAATTGATTCTCCGGTTGGTATTTGTGGGTCCTATTTCACCGCCTTCGAAGAAAGAGGTGGTTAAAGCAACGGTCTTCTGTATGCCTTTCTTCCTGTGATTGTGACGTGTCCAATGGACTCACGCAACTGACCGGTGAACGAAAACAAAGTTGCCATTCACCTGACCCCATGAATTTTTGTGCCTCTCGAGTTGACTGTTCAAAAACCACGTCTTCCTCAAGGCTCGCCAATGCATCCGACGGAGTGTGTGTTTGTATGACCGGATGATTGAAGGGGAGAGAGAGCGAGAGAGAGAAAGAAAGAAGGTGAAAGAGTAGTCTGTACTTTTAGGGAGGCAGTTAAACAGAGAGGGTGATTTATAGCACTCCGATTGAGAGACATCATGTGCCGAGAGCGTGGCGTCCTCCTCGCACCCACCCCATTCACACAGCACGCCTCTCCCTCATGACACCTTTTGACGATCACTCACCTGCATGACCTATTTACCGGAGCCTTCTGCCTGAAAGACCTGTCCAACCTGTCCATCCACCCGCCCCGTGACTATCCATCCACCCATTCACCCACCCATCTATTCACATTTTCAGTAGTAAACCAATTCTCCGATTGTCGGAAGTCCAAGGTGTCCGATTGGAAGAGAATGCGAGGTTGAAATTAGTGTGAATAATATTTATCACAGTTGAAGTGAACAAAAACAGACAACGAGTAACGGTATTGCGGACAGCAACAAGGGGAGGAGTATTTTACCGACCTTCAGACCTAGAAATGTCCTTCCACCTTGTTGTCAACTTGTCATCCACCATGCTGGCAGCCCTGGTTTACAGTCCAGTCGGTTTGCGTGCCTGAGACGCAAAACTTTGACTGGTGATGTGGACCCCGGTCAGGGGACGCGTTAAATCAACGATTCGACCTTAAGTGGATCGAACTTGAAAGCCCCGCCGAGCGGAGGACTGAGGAGGTCATTCCTGCGCCGTGCATGGAGGTGGTTGTCGAGCGCCGAGGAGGCGCTTCACGCACCCTCATGATGAGCATCGTGAAGGAGTGCGAGATCAACAAGTAAAAACACATCGTTGTCGTTTTGAGAGAAGGAAAGTTGGACTTAATTCCCTCCATCAAGCAATGCTGGCTTAAGGCAGCGGAACAACTGTTCCCACCTCCCGCCTCCAGGCTAAAAATAACATCTTAAGGGTATTTTCGTTTACCTTTGCCCAATTCCACGACACAGGTGGCCTAATTTTGCATTTCCCATCAATTTGTGTGATTGAGGGGATTTTGGTGTGCCTTTTTCCTCCCAAATTTTGTCATCTGAATAGAATTTTTTGGTAAGATTTTTGTCTCCTTCAATTACACCTACAGATTATCTCATTTATGGTTCACTTTCACGAGGCTCTTCGCCTAGCAGCTTCAGGAAATGCCTCGAGGTTTTGCGAGCCACAAAAGCCGAGGGCGGAAAACGTCTTGCGCATCTTTCCCTTCTCCACAATGCTCACTCCTCGATTGGTTGGAGGATTTTCTAGACTTCACCTTCCCCACTTGTGGAGTCACTGGTAAGTAAGCTGTGGGTCAGAGACCGGGCAATTCTCAACGCCTGGAAAGTCACATCTCGAGTCAGATGTCAGTCTTGCAATCCTAAAAGGTGAAGTCGAGCTTTTGCCATTCGTCCACGGATCAGATGATCAATTTGTGTTTTAAGACCTCGTGGACCCTGGCCAACACATCAACACCTTTCAAGGTGGGAGACTCAACTTTAGCTGTCAATGGCATTATGAAAGGCACAAAAATAGGCTCGGCGTGCCCTTTTTCAGCTGTCAGTGCAACAGCAATAAGAATGCATCGCGTCGTAGGGTGTTACGGACTCCACCTTCGGTTGTTTCGGTGGGCGGGAGGATTGGGTAAGGTTGCACCCATCTCCACAACATAGAGCCCCTTATTATCAGCTCTGATCAGTAAACCGTGCTGCTACTGCAAAAAAAGAGGATCTTCAGCCCATTTAATGGCAAAATCTTCATACAGGAAACTATAAAAGGCCTCTGTGTGAAAACGAACGCTCTGCAGAGTTGAAGTGAGGTGAAGTCTTCGCTTTGATGGAGAAAAGGGGACAAAGACTTTGAAATTAAACGGAGACCTTTGACTACGCAATTGGAGGAGAATGGGCGTTGAGATGGACAAAAAAGTGGATCCACTTCAGCTCCTTCAATCCTCCTGCTCACGTGTCGTGTCTTGAGGAGGTTGTCAAAACTCTGTGACTTAGGCGATGCTTAAATTTTAGCGATCGAAAAGTGATCGGAGGAGTTGGCATTACAAATTCAGATAACGCGAAAGGTCTCCAAGCACAGAAGCCTTCTGGTGTTATAGCATGAGGCGCTACCTTGGACCAAAACGAAGACTGAGTAAAAAAAGTAGACGCGACTAAATTGCCTAGTCACAAACTGATGAACTTAGCTGGGTTTTGTGTAGTTAAAGCGATCTATAAAAGGGATTCGAAAGTTAATCCAGGCAACCGATGAGCCACAAGCTTTGGAGAAACGCTTTTAGTCTGCTGGTATGATTCGCTGTCTCCAGCATCGGATGCCACTGGTTCGGACTCACCCCTCTGGATCAACGACTGGTGGACGCGTATCTACAAAAGGAAAGAAAAAAGGCAAGAAAGTGGCCCAATCTCATTTAACTGTTTATCACACCGAGACTGCGATGCGTGATTTAGCAACAATTACACCTTTAAATGCAAAAGAGGAGCTCAGATTAGAAGATGCTGAGCGTTTAAACCGGTCTGACCTCGAAGTCACGGTTTGCGCATCCTTAATGTGTGCCAAGCACGCTTGAGCACGACTGAATAGCGGTTATGTAGTTCGTCTGAAAATGCAACATTCCGAACACATCCCGTTGTTGCTATTGCTGCTGCCGTCATTAATTAACTTGTCCTAAGGGGTGATGGATTTTACCCCACCGTGTCATCAGCGACGAGAATTTGTTCAATATGAACAGCAGGAAAGCATCTACTAGAGCTCATTCACTTACAGCGCCTATTTCGGGCATATTTTAAATTTCCATCTAACATTTCGATCCCCACATTTTTCTCCACCTACCATATTTTCAGGTTTTGTGGTGGTAATGCCTCCTTTTTGATGAAAACATATGCGATGATCTTTTATCATCCATTTGAAGGATTGTAGCCGCATTCATAATTGCAAGCATTATCAAAACATAAGTTGCCTTTTGACCGAACATGAATAAAAGTAGACTACTAGATGTACTGACAAAGTAGTGGCTGTTGTAACACGATCCGTTAATTCGTTTTCTGTATGCACCACGAACAGTTGAATTCCATATACCCTAGGTGATATTTACCATGAAATGCCGGACTAAATGGCGCTACAATTAACAAATTAAGCGGCTTTTGAAACAATAAATCACAAGCCTGTTTGTTTTATCCCCAATCTTAACGAATGGTGTCAATCGCGATTCTTCAGTGACCGGTCTCCCTTGTGATTGTCAGAGAATACTTGTTCTCATCAGTAAAGTGGTTAGTGATCCATTTGCCTCCAAAAACACTTTTATAAAGAAGGTAGAAGGGATGGTGATAAAAGTTCATACTTTCGTAAAACACAACCGCTATTGGTAGTAACCTTGCTATATAAACAAGAGCAGTGACATGATTGCGCATATTTTTAGCTTAAACAAAGGATGAATAGGAAGTAAAAATTCCACACTACTTTCATATTCCAGGCATATCTTATCAACAGGAGTCATAACCAAAATATACACGAATAGCCGCCTACATTTTAGCTTTCACGAAGGTATATTTCTCTGGGAGTATTCGCAACTAAACCTGTTTTACTGTTTAAGGAAAGTAAACATTCAAACTGTTTTTACTCTGCCATGCAGTGGTCCGTCCTCAGTCGTCCAACTCCAATAACCGCCACCATTAAGACCGCCTTTGAAGTTCCGCCGACGGATTTGACCTCGGCAGAAAGCGTAGACACATGCACATAACAACCCCACCCTTCGTCTTTGCATTAAAATGTCCTATTAAAAACCCTGCTTCACATAAAACAAACATGTCAAAGAAAGGATAATTGATTTTTCAAACCAAAATACTGCATCTACAATGGAAAAGGGGAGCTTAATGGAAGATCAACATCTGAATTCTAAGGTTTTTCAAAGCTGCTCATCACCGTTAATGGTGAAAAATTTGTGCAACACCACTATCTTGGCCTGGTATAAAAAACACCTGTACCCAGCTTCTGTTTGCGGAAATGGAACCACTATAAATCTACAGCAGTAATCTGTTGGGGGATTTCATTTAGGAGTCACAAAAAGCAGGCCTCTTGGTCGTTACTATTAATGTCCTGCAGTAAGGTCTTGAGACTTCCCATCGGATACTAGAAGGCATTAAGTTAAACCTAATATTTGTATCCAGAGGGACATGGGGGAAGCTGAGCCTTGTCTTAGCCAAAAGTCAGTCGACGCAGGCAAGAGCAAGGTGAACGCTACCCCAACCACCAGCTATTCGGGTGGTTAAGTAAACAAGGTATGACAGCATATTTTTTTTGGACACCTGCCATTTGAGAAATTTTTACTGCATAATTAATAAATTTGCAAAGCGAACTTTCGACCATATTTTTACTGCTTAAATCCATTTGAGGGCGTTCCAACATTTTGGATTGACTTTTGACTCTTGTCCTTAAAAGTTGTCAAAAATGATGAGCAATTTATCCACTAGTACATCTGGTTCCCTGACGTTTATCAGCCATTACCGGTTTATGTTGCATAGGGTCACATCATAACAATGCGGCTGTCACCTCTTCGGTCCGTAGTAAACAAAAGACATGCGGTGGAGTCTGTCAGCTTGCGGTCGCATGAACTTTGACATGCAAAAAAACGCAGCTTACTGTAGTGCGATTTATCCTCTCTCCCCTCCTCTTTACATCTCCATCTATCAGTCCACTATCCCCTCGAATATGTCCAAACAGTTTCTCAAACAAGCGTCCACTTCATTCATTGTGTGCGTGAGGAAGGGGAGGGAGATTGTTACGTGACCCGCGACTGATTTACGCGGAATGTGCATTAATTACCTCATTTCCAAACACGTGCAGTCATCGTCATTTCCGTAGCAAGACGTGCCGGTAAATGAAAGTGATCTACGTACTTCAAATGGCCGTAATCTCTGACCGAAGGCTGTGGCGCTAGTGCTGCGGCCAAACCGCAAATACTAAAAGGGGGCACACAACACAGTGAGCGCCATGATACTACAATGGAGTTACAACTACACGGACCTCGGAGCGCCAAGTCATTTGAAAGACAAAATGCTTTGCGGAGCGAGAGTTGAGCCCTGGCCTCGAACCAAGACCCATTTTCCGTACTCCTGTTGCCCAGTTGAAGGATTTGATACAGGCTACTGCCAACTACGCTTGCAACGGAGTTCTCCTCTTTGTTGGAATCTGCAGATGCTGTCTACCATTGTTGCCATCTGAAAGGTGTCGCAGGAACTGGATGGTCTCCATCATTGATGAAATGGAAGAACTGACAGACAAAATGGTGCTTTTGGCCCTGTTCGATAAACTCTCGTGGCAATTCTCATATCCATAACAATTGAGTTGAAAGCACAGCAGATTTTAAATTGGCTCCTTTTATAGGAACTGACCCAGGTGAAGCAGGGTGCCCAAGTTTTGACCCCAAGGCCACTTTGCCTGGGATGCATATTAATCTGCTTGACGTTCTGACTCAACTTCCATAATAGAGGCTGGGGAGAATAGTTGAGGATGAGGTGAGGATTGCCAGTGTTGCCATGACGGCGACATGCGCAGGCGGCTATCATTAGAAGACTTGGAGAAGGGAGAGTTTGCAGTGAACAATGCACTGCTTAATCAGCCTCAGCTTCGAGCTTTTTTTTCCGTCCAAAGTGCAATCTGACCATCAAATTATGGACAACTGAAGACGAAAAATAGCCCGAGATGGCTTTTGTGCCGTGAGACAAGAGACATGATATTTACGTGGTCACGAATCAGTGATGTCGGGACGAAAGCCAATGCCGATTTTCGGCGCATAAACCACTAAAATTGGAGGTGTAATCATCACGAGGTTGACTTATGCCTGCCAGGCACGCGGTAATGATAAACAAACACAACGGATGTCACCGAATTTCGTGAGAGCCACGCCAGCAGTGTGCCGCTAAGGTCACTTGAGCTGCCCTTCAGCCGGTCGGTTGATGGCCCTTGGGGTGGACGACGAGCTGCTCACATCCAAACACACTGCTGAGGCCGAGATCCGATGTTCGGATGTGTTTGGAACAAACAATATGAAATCCCAGGTGAGTTCGAGGGCAGTCAAGGCGGAGTCATTAGGATGATGGCGCACAGGTGGTGGAACCAAGTGGTTAGCGCTTAGGACATCGGTTTCATCAAATCAGCGCCTTCTTCTGCGTATGGAACAAAATTAATAGTTGGTGAAGGCTTCACCTGCAAACAAAAGAGTACCTTTACTTACCTCTGGCAGGGACTATCGCAGACGCTGTAATTTGTCTATCTGTACTGGCGTTGTGACGTTAGCGATCATTCACTCACAGAAAAGTAAGGAGGAGGTGGGGAAGGAGGAGGAGGAGGAGGAGGAATTCGTTTAAAAAAATGTCATGCGTCCGTGTGTAGATTAAGTGTGGGAAACGATGAGCTTTACGATGAGGAATTATGTGGCCCGTCTAGAAGACAAAGTTTTGGAACCATCAATCCACTCTCTCTCCTCCCATTGCCTGTCAAAAGCAATCAATGGCAGAAATTTCCCTTTCAAAGGCAGTCAGCAGTCAGCAGGACGATCAGGTCCAGTGGAGGGCAGATGCAACTGATGCCCATCTGGGTCGTAAGAGCAGCACAAAAGGAGACAATCTCGGCGACAACAAGCCTAACTGTCGCGTAGGAGGACAAGAAAACAACATTCAAGGTGGATTGGAGGGCTTCGAGGTCATTTTTGTTAATGGACCTCATCAGATGATGCGTCAGAATTTTTCGCGCTCAAAAAAGCAAAGACAC
>UYWX01020346.1:83659-99143 GCA_900622495.1 Hydatigera taeniaeformis | reverse complement strand
TCCTCCTCCTCCTCCTCCTCCTCCTCCTCCTCCTCCTTCTCATCACCATCATCATCAGCAGCAGCAGCAGCAGCAGCAAATCATCAGACTTCTCTGTGACCTCACTGCCTTTAATAAACAAAATTACAGTGCATTTTGAAACATAATGCAGTCTCGTGCGGATAAGGTACATTTTGGTCACCAAGCCGACAAGTTCACTCGGTGTGTTTATTTTCCACTGGCCTGACTTGTGGTGAATGACGATGCTGCCATAACTCATGGACAGGCATCAAACCTCATCAACGGGTTGTCGAATGACTTGAGGTCGCTGGAAGACCTGCCACCAGAGAGTTAAGGAGGAGATCTGCAATTCTACTGAAGGGAGTCGTTTGTAGCTACCGCCTGCACAATGCATAGCAATAGCGCAGCTACACACGCTGGCCCGCCAAACTAGCAATAGTTCCGTCACATTTCGAGAAGGAAAAGTGTACTTTTATGCTCTCCTCCATTTTTTTTCCTCCTGATCTCTCCACCCTCCAATCTGACTCACGCCAGTTCCTTTTAGTGCAAAAGACCATGTGAATTTTATATTTCCTAAAAAAATGATTACTTCCGGCATTATAAAGTAGGCCATGCACACTCCAGGAATTTCTTTGGTTCCTTATTTGCACCAACAAGGCCCCTTCAAGACATCGAAGGTTTGCTGTTAAAACAAAAACTTTGGTTTCAGTTAGCGAGACTTTAGTGCTTCCAACTTAAATTTAGGGCCGCGACTAATTTATGAGGCGGAAGCGGCAAACTTCGGACCAATTCGCAAAGAGGTAGCAAATCGGAGCTTTGTAAAAGAAGAAAGCAGCGTGAGTAATCGCTTTTCCTTCACTATTTTTAGTGAGACTAACAGGATTACTACTTATTAAAGACATGTATATTGCTCAAAGAACAAATATGAGGATACAGTATTGCAAGGCAGGTTCTCTGCAGCCACTATTGATGATAAAGCCACTAATCACGTTTTGCTGCTTAATAAACGAATTGACATTGCAGATCAAGTGCCTAAATGAGTGTCTGCATACAAAAGGCTGAGGTCTATGGTGCAAAAAATGGCTGATTTTATTAACACTCCAATGCTAAGCTGTGCGGCATCCGCACGATCAAAGTTCTCCCACAGGCATGATATATGCACCACTGCTACTAAAACAATTTCAGTAGGATAAATATTTGTTTTTTTACTGAGGCGCGAGACTGATCAACTCTAAATTGCGAAATCATTGATAAGACGCGAATGAATGAGAGCCAAGTCTTTGTTTCAAATGCTGCTCCACAATCCTGCGCAAATGCAATGGCTAAAAAGATCTGAAGTTTTGCGAATTAACGGAAGCGTATCTCACGTGTGCTTTTAAATAAACTGGTTCTGTTAACCATTCCGATCGGATAATGGTCCTAAATAGGTCGATTCGAGAGAACTAAACTTGCAAACAGTGCCATTACTATCTCCGTCCCGTCGGTTAGAAACAGTGTTGCCAGCATGATTCTACGACTTCGTTCATTGACACCAAATACCGGTGCAGGAAGAAGGCGTGACTCTTTACCACCGTCTCCAAGAAAGAGGTAGGTGACAATCCTCAGACTCACGATTTTCTTTCTTCAATTTGTTTATTAATAGAAATCCAACTCCCAATTACACTAATAAGTTCTCGTTCAATTAAACACTGTTAACCCGATTGCTCTGTCTGCATCTTGCAGATGTTTAATTTGAGCACTCCAAATGGAGTAGGTCCTATGAAATTTGCAGATATTATCCTTGATCAAAGGAATTGGGCTGAAATTGGAAGATAATAAAATCATCTACTCAATTAAATGAGTAGTGTATAATCCGTGTGCTTGTTAAAGACACTCAACCAGTCCAGTCCACGCATACAGAACGCACCACTATATCGAGTAACAAATTTGGCCTTGACCTCGATGAACCGCTTAAGCTACGATAAAACCGAAACTCTGAATGAATCGCAGATTCTACTCGCTCAAAACTAAATAGGCACACTTGTTACCTGTAAAACTTCCACTACCCCCCGACGGGTACTCATGGCCAACCCATTAAAGTCTCAGTGTAACAATTTCCAAAGGCCCCCAATCGAAGTAGGCTATGGTTTTAGAATGGAAGCAAAGCCGAAATTGCGGTACTCACCCGCCTCAAGAAATCGTTTCGACACATTCGATAAATCAAAATGAGCTATTTTAGTTAGCACCCTCAGCTATGTCTCCACACGTAGTGGAAGAACATCAGAAGTTCAAATCTCGTAGGAGATTTGCTTGATCTCTTTTGACTCTGAGCAGGAAGCATCATTCATTCGCTCCAATACCTAGTGAGAGGGAAGCTGTACAGTTGACAAAGCGATGTCTGCTTCCCGTGGTCAGATAATTGCCGTCATCATTAGCACAACAGCAAATAGTCAATGAAGTGAAACTCCTTTATGCACATTCGCAGCTATCTGTTATATGACAGTTGTGTTAGTAGGGCGTAAATTGCGGGTGAAATGCGGCCAGTGGAAACCACGTTGACCCAGATCAAGCAATGCATTCCTTACGGAGGTAAAGACTTTGGAGTAAGCTCGCCAACGGATTAACCGTTACCTCCAGACCGACCGTAAACTCTCATTGGCTCCACTTTATTTTCTCAAACAGTGTACCATGTCCACGGACTAGGTGAGCCCCAGAGTTGAGTCAAATGCCAACGAAGGGTCGAGTAAACCGCCCTCCAACGACCTCTATGGCGAGTGAGATGACGACGAGATTTCCGAGCTCCTGACCTTGATCACGCTGACTACGCGGCGGATGGCGATTTCTCCGAGTCTAAGAAGAAAGCAGTTCGTAATTAACGCACTAATATTTCGCAGCATTCCATATCCCACTCACTCTAGCTACAAAATCCTCGGTCTTCTATTCTGTACATTCCACATGTTAACACTTTCGCTGCTCCTTTTTTCCTATAAAAGAAGAGCGGACAGGCTTTGGATGCGAGGACCTCAGATTGCGTCTGATAGATGGACAGTAAGCCACTTGAATAGACCGCCCTAATGCAAATGCAAAGGGTACAACTAGGTGGATCAGTTTCTCTGAGGTTCAAAAGTTAGTGTAGAGAACACCTAAACTATCCCAAGGGCCTGTGAGTCGACGCTAATCAAAAAAAAAATAATGCCGTGCACGGAACTGCCGTGCCAACAAAGTAGAACGACATTTGCATGCCTAAAGCCATTGCACACAAATGTGTGCGCGCACAAAGCTAAGAGAGCATAGAGGTTTACTCTCAGTCCATCGGCGCCAAGTATTGTAAACAATTACAACAGCGCCATTTTGCGTCAAAGATAAAATGCCTACCCCGAAATGACTTCACCACGACCTTCTCGAGAAAAGTTCCAGCAAAATTAAAGTGGCAAGAATAAGTAGCACGCTCGCAAACCACTTTCAATGAGACCAAATGTCGTGTTTCACACACCATGCTTAGCTCCTCTAACGCCCTTCTCAACAATTTAAAAGCAAGGCGTAAATAATCATGAAACAATAGAAGCAGGTAAATAAAAGTATGGCAAAATATGAAAGCAGCAACACCTTAGCAAGAAAAATCATCTAACCGTCATAGAGCCAATGCGCTCCTGCGCTCATGCATGGAAGAGTCTTGAACTCCTTCGAGGCGATGTAACCCTTCAATGTTGGCAAATTCTGAAAAGAAGGACATTCGAAGTCATCAGTCAAAGTCTTCACTCACACTTCCAACAGTTGCAAATAGTTAGAGCAAATATCTCCAAACGCGACAAGAAGGACTACAGACTTGGATACCCCTTTAAACACGTTGGTTCAAACTTAGCTCTAGCAATACCTCACACAGACTGAAGTCGGGATAAATGATCTGCAAGGATACAAAGTCTGGGTTAAGCAAGAGAAATGCTATCCATGCACCAAGGGATCACCTTTCCTACTTATTGGCATGAACTAACTAACCACAGACGAAACTACGAAAAACGAGAAAAGGATAGTAGATGGTAAAGGAGTGATGGAAATGTGCCTGCCTTTTCACCCGTAAGCCATTCCTTATCACTCAAAAGGTTTCGAAGTTTATCTACTTTTGTCCGAGAATCTCCAAGAAAGCCCACCTTGATCTCTGCCTGAGGATTGTAAATGTAAGAATGTCTGAAATCGAAAACAACCTCCATGATTTCCTAGAGAGTCGACCTGTAAAGATGGGAGCACAGGATGCATTTCTAAACGAAATCTGCAGATCATACACCTCGCAATAAAGTATATGCAGCACTGCACGCCGCTTTTGTAAACAGAGATTAGAATCTGAACACATCAGAAGTCATCCTGAAGTCACCACCAAGGTAATGGGGCAACTACATGAGAAGCTAGCAGATCTAACATAAAGCGGAGCTCCACATTTAGAAATTCCAGACCAAGCAAGAACTTCTCAGATGGCCATTCACCATGATCAAAAGTTGGAGCTTTGGAAAGTAGATAAGACACAAATACTCGTAACTACCAGGACCAAACCTGTATTGTGTCAATAAACTCTACTCTTGGGTGCTTCAACAAAAGACGACTCGGTTCTCCAGGCTACGCAAGAACAAAATAAGACAAGAGCAGAACGGTTCAAGCAAATCGCTTTCCCCAACGTAAAATATTACGAAAATTTAATGGCAAAGTAAAACCTCGTGTTTCTGACATGGATGCCATTAATGTCAAGATTACCATAAAGCAACAACAACAACGGTAGCTGGACTATAGAGAACAGTCATTGACGTGTGTGCTATAACAATAAATATTTTTTACTTGCCCTCTACTATCACAATAAGCCAACGTAGGCACCATTGCAGCACTCGAAGACAGACACACGAACCAAATACCTCTTCAAAATGAGTGCGCCTTCCCGCATCTGTCCCACACGGCCTTCATAACCAGTGTTTAATGCATATGCAGCTCTATTTTGTCGAGACCATTTAGCGTTAAAACCATAAGTATAAGCAATCGTAAGGTGTGAAGTGATACGCTGCAGCGCCTTATAACCCTCTTACAAATTAAAGAGAGAGTGCCCGATAAGGATGCAAGACTTAAAAAATTATTGGGAATAGGACCGACGAAAGCAGCCAAAGCAACAGGATCGTCTAAGTGAATTCGACAGAAAAAGGCAGTCAAGCGGAGAAGGACGAGGGTTCTTTGAGTGTTCTCTGGTGTTCATCTTGGTCTCACTTGCATAGGGTGGTCTTCGGACCAATCCAAAATTTAAACTCTTATTCTTCTTAAAACCGCAAGCATTTTTAGTCCTACTTAAAGCCTTAGGCCAAGTGGGGAGTCTTAGGCTGTTATAGGCAAAATCATCCAACCTTCATTTAATGACATATTGGTAAAACTATTAATCCCACTTCTGTAATATATACTGGATTGTTTAAGTGAACATTTTGCGGGAGGAGGTGGGAGCCAATTGGGAACACAGGTCACGTGCACGAAGACGGTTGGAAGCCTCTCTCCGATCGATATCTCTTATTCGGTCCATCTGCGTTACAATCTCCATTCCTCTTGTGTCTAATGCTAAATAAATCATCTGCTACCAATCCGCTCTTGAAGTGCGTGGTTCAAGGGTAGGAATTTCCTACACTGGTGGCAGTGCCGGTAGGCATCCCTCCCTCTAAGAAAGGCACAGATTTTGATGACTGGCTTTTTTACAAAGGCAGAGCCCAAGCTCTACGGTCCTGCACGGAGAGTATCATTGTTACTCCGTGCCTTGCCTATGACCTACGTTGCGAAGCAATGGACACGGGTATCATGCTTTCCTCGGAAATCGAACAGTGCTGTGAGGCTCTAGTCAAAGTGACGTCCCTCCAGAAGAAAGAATTCTTGGCTTAAGACTTCACCGGTTACAAAAACCGGGAGAGAATGAAGACTCCGCGAGGAATCTCCAGTTATTAGCCAAACAGGCATTTAAGGATTGCTGCCCCTTGTGGGTTGCCTCATGAGCATCGGCGCAGTTCAATGGGGGTGTGCGTCCACCTGCCTTGGGAGAACAATTAGTGCACATGAGAACCAGGAGATTGAACCGCCTCACCGACGCGGCACTCTCCAAGCGCCAGGTGCTCCAATTCTCAACGGAGTTCAACACCCGGTTTCGCCCGTGGTCTCCCAAAAGATAGCCAACTACTGGTGGGCAAAGGCGCGCTCTGAAGCCGTACCTCAGTACAAAGTAAGACAGAATATTTGTCGTGTTTGCTTTCCTCACGATCTACTTTTATGCATGCACGGAGCAAGATGGAAGGTCACACATGTTATTTCCTGGATCCTGGGGCAGTCCGTCTCCTATCAAACCCATAAGCCTTCCCCGTAGTTTGCAGCAAGGTTAATATTACCACACCGGTTACCATACTACGCTCTGCAGAAGGAAAAGAAATCTCGATAATAGGGGAGACTCCTACCAGAGTCAATTTGGGACGCGAATCGCGTGCGCGAGGACAGTGTGGAGTCTCTCTCCAACTGGTATCTCCTATTCGTCCCATCTGTATTTCAATCTCCATTCTTTCTGTATCTAATGCCAAATAAATCGTTTCCAATCAACCCTCTCTTGAAGTCTGTGGTTCAAGGGCAGGAGGGTAGGCGGGCAGTTCCTACGGCTTCTAACAATATTAGCTTACGTTAATTTATGAGGTGCTGTGATACGATTTCACCGCTAATGCTGGTTCACTTTAGCAAATTCGGAATTTGAGGAATCCGCAGTGTGGATTGAGGACTTTCTGCTATATCCAACTCGGCCTCATGTTTGCATTGAGAGGGGGAGGTGTTCTGCTTTGGCATGGTCCAAAGTGCGCAAACGAAGTGCCGCGTACAATTTCCCGATTCGTCAATGTGGAAATCTATTAATGTTTTGACGTTGACAAAAGTGAAGTCATCTTGTTATTTTATGGGGATTGCGCACCACGTCCCATAAAATGGCGTATCTTACAGTGAAAGGCAACTTGGCGGGACTTATCTCGCCCCTAATGACATTGCTGAGCTAAACTAAGTGGTCTGTCCTTCATAGCGAGTTTATCTTGCACAAAATTATTCACTTTAAACGGCAGTCAGTCCGTTGTGTATGCAACTGGGTCAAAATTAATACATAACTGTGTAGCTATTTTAAAAAGACTCATCTCACATGTACGAATTTATCTATCACGAAAGTCAGCTGAGGGGTTGAAACACCTCCATTCTTCCTTCATCCATCTTTGGTTCAAGCAGCTGAGCTTGTCTACGCTCGCCACACAACGGGTGCCTTGACTTGAGTGATTGTTTTTCGGACATCGCCGGTTTACGATTCGCTGGGGGGGACGACTACGTAAAGTGTTGTGGGGTAGGCAAGTTTCAACTTCACCAGCACTTCGAAAATAAGAAATGTTTGCTCTTGTGAGCGGTTTAAATAAACTGGCTGCAGGTTCTACTGCTATGAGTGCGGTCAGACAATCACATTGTTTATCGAAGACAAAAACAACGGCTCTAAACACTTACCTATCGCCCCTATTTTATGCGGCCACGCCTATTGCTCTGCTCTTACCTCCGCTAGTCCTGCAGCCGCTGAATCACGACTTCCTTCGGCTTTGGAAGCAAAAAAAAAACTCACAAGTCACAGCTAGCGCGCCTCCTTCTACCGAAGAAGTCAGACTGATACCGGGTGTATCATTGGCTTTTTTATTTTATAACAGCGGCCACCGACTAACCTAGTCTCTCGCCTTGACAGGAAAACGCACTTTAGATCTGTTCCTATTGAGCTTGATTTTATGGGTATCTCCATCAGATTGTGCGTTGAGGCAACTACGTCCACTTAAGTCAGCAATGACCGACGACATCTGTCACCTCCCTTTCAGCTTTGCCTAGCAGCATTTAATGTTCTGCATTTCCATCTGTCAATGCAACAAGTGCTTATGGTTTTCACTCTTAGCTTTTAGCACTTTAGCCCTCTCATTGGACTCTGCTGATAATGGAAGGAAAATAATGAATTCAACCTTTCTGTATTGTGTTTAGTCGACCAAGAAGAGGCACCCCGTTGGCTTCTCTACAACCCTAAAGCACAACCGATCACGACACCCCCATCTGCTCGCCTCTTGCATGAGGATCACAATCAACGGTTAGAATGTCCATTGTTTAAGCGGTGCCTTTAATTACCCAAAAGCCGTTGCAAAGCTCAACTTGAATGCACCACAAATAAAGGCGGGAACATTGCATCTCCGTTGTCCCACAAAACACTCCTTTAAGGTGGATATCTGCGCAACAGGGGTAGTGTTTTTTTCTTACAATATAAAGCCCCTCTTGGAGCATGAACGCAGTGCTTCCAGGCGTATCCCATTTGCTTCGTCGAAGTAGTGATCACAAAACAGTGGATGCGATGCCCAAACCCGACAAATGACAAGCGTCACAAAGATTTAACCCATGGCACAATAACTTGGACTGCAGCACAGACCACCACAGCATCAGAACAAGGAGCACGTTGAAGGTGGCACCTCAAGTCCTGCTCATATACGCACACCAGTCGCATCAACTCGTACAACCGCCACCAGTTGCCTTCTAGCTTAGAACCTCAGACCACGAACGCCGCTTCCTGAACCTTCCCAGCTCTCATCGACCACCTCAACTGGTCAAAAAAAAAGTCCAACGACATGCGATAGACATGATTTTACGCGATTTACTCATTAAAAGGTGCAAGCAAAAGAAAGCTCCACAATTCTTAGCAAAGCATCGGGAAGAGACGACGAACACAACAACCTAACTGTCACCGCGCCAGTGTGCACTAGGCCCATGGCAAGATATTGTGTTGAACTCCTTTGACGCCATGTAGTCCTTCAACGCAGGCAAGTTCTGCAAAGCAATAGAAAGCCACATCCACGCTTAGCGTCGCATAATTCCACACAACACACACAATTCTACCAGCCTTAAGCAGTACCTCAAAACGTGTCAAGTACGCCCGCAGCTTTGGGAAATTCTTCAGGCACGTCGAGTCAAACTTTGTTAACTGGTTCAACAACTCGCACAAGTTGAAATCTGGATAGTTAATCTGTAAAAAAAGAGACGAAATATTCACAAACGCACTTTAATGCAAAAAAAAAACACAAGATGCAAAAAGGACCCAACATCTGCAGAACTAGCAGTATCAAAATAATGCAAAATAATCAAGCAAAAGTTGTTCCCAACCTAACAACTAATGATCAAATAACCAGTAAAAAGTGAAACTACAGAAGTAAAGTAAATTTAAAATAAAACACCACGTAAATGCAAATACCTTATCACCGGTCAACCATTCCTTGTCGCCTAAAAATTTTTCAAAGTTTGGTAATTTTTCCGATAGGGTCTCTAGAAATTTGGGGCTCAGCTTCGCCTGTAAAAATAACAAATACAATGTTTAGTAAGAGTATAAAAAACTGACCTAATTGTAAAAATGCATTCAAGCGAAATCCACTTACGAAATCAGGACTATAACAGGTATGGGCAAAGTGAATGCGCAAGTCCATAACCTCGCACTGAATCATGTGCAGCACGGCGCGACGCTTCTTGCAATCCGGGACTGAAGCATAAGCAACGCATACAACCAATACGATTAAAGGGGAGAAAATAGTTCAAAAATGCAATTAGTATGAAGCTCACTCATTCCGTGCCTATCGGCAATGTACTCCAAAATAGCGCCAGATTGAGTCAATTTGAAGTCCCCGTCTATGTAGTAAGGCAACTATACAAAATGTTTATTGAAGGCAAAGTAAAAAGGAGGCCTACATTTGGAAAGTCAAGACCTAGAGAGAATTTCTCCGACAGCCATTCACTACGATCGTAGGTCGGAGCTAAAAGTAAAGCATAAGACGCAAGCACCCCATTCACCTGGTCCAACCTTATATCGCTTGTCGTTGTACTCAACTCCCAGGTATTTCAACAGAAGACGACTCTGTTCTGCAAGCTGCGCAAAAAAAGGAAATCTCATACAGAAACCAAACTAAGTGTAAACACTTGTACATGGCACTCGACTAAGCTCAAAGCCAAACATGAAATATGGCAATAAAGCTGCAGCTTCGTAGATTTAACGATGCTTCTTTCGACTTAATTAGCAGAACTACAAGTACAAATCTAACCTTGCATTTTAGCAAGATTGTATACACTATACCGTAAACATTTGCCACACATACCCCTCTGATATCCCAATATCCTAGAGTAGGCGCCATCACACCGCAGACACGTAGACACACAGCTAAAGCGACCGCTTAAAAATGGATGGTCAAATTTATAACCCATCCCCATGACCTTCAAAGTTTTATTGCACTTCTTCTGCATTAACGCATTAAAAAAACTTGCACAATGTTGTAACTTGTGACTTTCTAGATGTTATTCGGTTTTCGCTTTTTGATCATTTGCCTTAGATGATTGTAAATAGTACAAATGTTAAGTGTGGTTTGCCCATGTATGACTAAGTTAGGAATCAAGATAACCAGCACCCTAATTGAAGGATTTTCTTAATTCGGCGTATTCATTTGACTGTGTTTTACAAGTGCTGAAAGGTAATGTGGGCAAGGCAATAAGAAGAGTAAACATAACCATAACTTCCGCGCACACTTTATCCGATGGCACTTTACATATATGCATCATCAGTATAGCACCAGAGTGGTTGCTAAGTGAACTTGTTTTCGAAATTCTGCTATTGCAGCTACAGCGTCTCAAATTTTTCCAATTTGTTAAAAAGCTATTTATTTTGTCTGAATGCATGTATCTTAGGTGGATAAGAATGCCTGTCTACCCGTACAAGGGTGGAAAGAATATCAAAGTTACGGATAGGCACCAGGTTGGCGCACAAATAAGATGTTAGAGTAATAATTTCCATTCTTAACTAAGCCATCCCATTTGTGCATCTGTGAAGATTGTTTCCACACTCTGAATGCCACAATTTCACTACTTCGAAAATTTCCACTGGTTGGAAAAAGGCAATGAGTGGGACTGAATGCTTGTAGTCAGAGGTGGAGGAAGGGAAAGGAGAATAGCCTCTGGCTAACCCTGAATGTCAGCTTAGACATTTGGGCGCAAAAACGAATAACATAGGACCAGCAATCATATAAGTATTCAAATGGATACTATGATGCAATACTCTCCGTCTGCTGATAAAACTGAAAGATAGCATTGAGCTAGGTCAAGAGGAATCGCCCATGCGCTCTGCCATCAAGCTGTTGCAATTTATAGCCCTCCTTGTAGAAACTGCCTGTCTACCCTCGTGCCCTTTAAACGCAGCCTTTAAGAGAGGACTGGTTGCAGTAGATTTATTGGGCACTGAATACTGGAGGAACAGGAGCAGGAGTATAGATGCACCGAATAGCCGATAGCATCCGGAGAGGGATTCCTCACGATCCACGCGCACCGGATTTGCGTTCGAATTTGCTTCCCGCATCTCGTCTGCGGAAGCAAACTTAAACGCGCTGGTTCATATTACGCTCCTCTCACCTAAAACTGGCACTTTAAACATTTCCATATATTTTACAACTATATCCATGTTTTCTCCTCATTTTTGCATGCGCTAATCGCATACAGAAAAACTCCGTGCACTCCAGCTTTTACTCCATTATCAGCGTAAATGGACCCCATTAAAGCATTGGAAGTAATCATTTTACTAAACGGTTTATATGCAGTCGAGTATTTGGCTCCTTGATGCGTAGCACAATCTGCATGGCTCTGGCACGAAGTGAGTGATCGTTGCATGTATGCGCCACAAATTATGTGAGTTTAAAATGGTCCTCCCATTCATTACCAATTGGCGGTCGTTCAGTGCACGCTCTTGGCCATTACTAGCGGCTGGACTGGCAACTAATTTATTTGTTAATATTCCATGAAATTGTCACATCGCCACGTAGCACGCGCCATAGCCCACAAATTTTCGGCTTCAACTTCAAAGTCACTAAAAGCTTCTTCTAAGTTAATGGAACCGTGCGCAAGAAATGTTTGTTTCAACAACTTCATAAAAAGCACAAATGCTAAAATGAGCTATGGTTATTTTTAGAACTACCTTTGGCAAGATAAGTGAAGACCGATGATAAAAATTCAGAGGAAGATTCGGAATTATAAAGATAAGAAATTCAAACGCAAATAAATGCAGAGATGACTCACACGCAGAGCGGTTCAGAATACCATAACAGACCTCTACTGCCGATTGCATCGATCTACTGAGTTAATTTTGGGGACAGAGTTTTTAAATTGACAGTGACAGTGACAGTGCCACTTTGCCATCCCTCAGCCATCTACACGATGATCAGCATGTCAGCCAAATCTACGCTATTGTTGACAGTCGGCATCCTTCTATCTCTACAGGCTGAAGCAACATTGGCTCCGAACTGCAGCAGTGAATGCATCGAAGAGGTGACCGTGGAGTACTACAATGACACACTTGGCGGCATCATGGATGGTGGAGGGCTAAGGATTGAGATGGCTTCAAGTAAGTGACAGACTCTGCATCTCTCCTCCTACAACAAAACACTTTAATAATGATCTACTCTTCTCTTTAGCTGCTCCCCAACAACTTCGTTACTGCTTTTGTATAATCTTCGTAATACTCCCCCTTTATTCAGTTTGAGCTTTTTTCATGTCCTTCTCTTACTCAGCGGTCTTTTTAACAAATTTAGACTGCCTCATTTTCTCTCTCCCATCTCCTCGTATGTTTCACATTTACTTTCACCTCAATGATCGACCTTACTCCTCTACTAGTATCTCTACTCTGCCTCCTGTCCTTCAGGCCAAGGGTGGATTTTGCATAGACCCGCAGAAGCGCTTTGTTTACCAACCGAATGGATTAAAGTGGTGATGAGTCATCTACCCATCCCCTGCTGCATGTGTCCGCTGCCCAGGCCACTCGCCCACCCAGCAAATAGTAGATCGATAAATCGATGCGAGCACACATGGCCTTGCTTGCATTGCATTCAATTGGGCTTATTTCATCAAGTAATCAATAAACCGGTGAATTTATGTACGCAACGTTCTCATAGAACCCAATTTGACTTATCTTGCAGGAACACAGACTAATTCCAACCCCTTTATTGAATGCAGTGTAGTAGAAGCCATGCCAGATGTTTTAGAAAATGAGAAGAAAAAGTGTGAGTTACAAAATTGAGCGGCAAAGAAACTATGGAAAGGAAGGAAAGACTTTTGCGTGTTTTCGCATTGTGTTTCGATAAAGTCTTTTATAAGGATCAAGTGAAAAGATATAGTAAAAATTTCGGTTAAAAATGGAGACAGGCTTAATGGCAAAAGGAAATGGAACTTCCCTTCTCTAACATCACATGAGCATTCAATCCAACTAAGCTATGCGGATGGACACATTCGAAATCCTACTTAGAGTGCCATGTTCAACGTCGAATAGGTCAGCTTAATCCATCGCAGTGTCAATATGTTAAAACGAGAGGTCTCTAGTGGAAATGTAAATCGTCAAGAATGATTATTACAACAACAGAATTGGCATCCGTCAATTTGGGCGCGTTCAAGTCAACACTGGTCCATTGGAATTTTTTTCCAAATTTCTCAATCCTTACGAAATTCGATTTTTGTAGACAAGTACAATATAGGAGGGGAAGAAGGCCTAGTAGAATAAAGTAGAAGACAGATTGACCCATTTCTCAAAACAAGTGCCATCATTCATCCCAATCGAGACAAACGATTGACAGTAATTTCGGTTTAAACTAGAATAAGTATGAACTCAACACTCATGTGGTCAACAGAATTCTACAAAGCATTCAATGAAATTCCTTATCCACCTCAAAGAAAATGAATTAGCAAATAGAAACCGCACAAAACACAGCGGCGACGCTTCATTTGCCATTTGAACCCACTAATATAGAAGAGCGGTTCTGAGGCCAAACCATAGCGTTGTACAAAGGAGGAAACGTAAAAGTGCTGCCACACATCCGTACCCATCATGTCACAAAGAACGCGTCCAACTAGCCGAACTCATGCACATGCATGCCTCGGGTGTGGACTTTGTTTATTCCCGTCTTCAAAGCTCAATCCAGTGATTTATCGCCAACGCAGTCGCTACTACCAGTCAAACACACACACACACACACATCCACGATAGCCAATTGTTGAGCCTCTTCTCAAGAGAATCGGTCCAAGTGAAGTGGGACAGAGCAAGCCAAAATCATTTGCCATTGTCCCCTAGCCAGACTAGCCAGCACTGACAAGATGTGTGTGACAGCTGTTTAGGCTGTTGCCGTGCCACTCAATGTGCTGTTTTGAGGACATCCACAACTTGACAGGCAGATGCTCGCTCAGCATCCACCTGACCTCGCCAATAAAGCCTCCTTACGCCAACACGACTCGCACCCCCCTCACTGACGACCACAGCGACGACGGATAGTTGACAGGCCCAAACTGCACACGATGTGAGCCAAATGAGACAAGTTTATAACACCAAACAGCACTGCCATCACAGCGTCGCCCTCAACCACCCAAACTACTGCCCCAAAGCGAAAGGAGCTCCAATGCCCTCACCAGACCTCCGCACCACTGTTGACGTAGGGAGGACACCCCGATTTAAGACGTTCTCCTCTACTCGTTGGCAAACGACAAACCACACACCCACAAACCCTCCACCTCCACAAAAGCCGTGGGGCATGAAATTTGGATCGCAACAGGCTATCCGACACGCTGACCAAAGGCAGAGCTCAGACAAGACCGCAGTTGTTACACAATGTCCTCTTCACCACGCCAAAGGACGATTGACAAATCGTCGATGAATCACCTCTCCTCCCCTCCCCCACCCCCACCACAACCATCAACTGCATCACTGGAGAGACCGCTCCGGTCGCAACTTATCAAACCACCACTTCAGTGCTCCTAGTAGACGCCACATTCCTGCCACTCGCCTGCACCCTCCTCCTCAACCTTCAACGTATGCAAAACTACATCACTAAAATAAAACGACAGCTGAATTTAACAACATTTATTAGCGAAGCGGTTAAGAACATCGATAAAACATCAGCGAAAGGTTAACACGCGAGACCAGGCACAGAGATAAACAACTACGAGTCACCACGCCATTTTGCACTTGCTCCATTACATGGACGCGTTTTGAACTCCTTCGATGCCATGTATTCGCGTAATGCAGGCAAGTCCTGCAATAAAATGTAGCACGTCGAAGCATTTTACACATCGTCTTCGGAAACAAAAATTCAACCAACTCTCCAACTACTCATCCAGTTACCTCGAAACGCTCCAAGTAAGCCTGCAGTTTGGGATACTTCTTCAGACAGGTCGGCTCAAACTTCTTCATTTGGTTCAGCAGCTCGCACAGAGCAAAGTCTGGATAATTGATCTGCAAACAATATGGCAACACAACACTCCACATCGCATACAAGTTACCGCGTCAGAAGCAACAATTACCCTCCATCCACAGACCGCACAATGCCAAATTACCAAAACTCACAACACCCACTAACAAACCATGATAAGATATCACAACCTATGTGTGATTTCCAGACAT
>UYWX01020346.1:54300-83425 GCA_900622495.1 Hydatigera taeniaeformis | reverse complement strand
AATAATCCGACTTACAAAATCTGGACTGTAACATGGCTTTACAAATGCCATGCGCAAATCCACAATCTCGCATTGTAGCATGTGCAACACAGCACGTCGCTTCTTGCAATCGGGTACTGCAGCGCAAACACACCGCGTCATAAGCATAAGCAATGCAATTAGAAAGTGCCGACAGCAGGAGTTAACAGCTCTCACCCATTCCATGCCTATCTGCAATGTACTCCAAAATGGCTCCAGATTGAGTTAATTTGTAGTCCCCATCGATGTAGTAAGGCAACTATAGAAGTCATTATGTTTGGAGGTATTAAGGCGGGTCAGCTTACATTTGGGAAGTCAAGACCCAGAGAGAATTTGTCGGAAAGCCATTCACTGCGGTCAAACCCGGGCGCTATAGACAAAGGATAAGGTTTAATTTACTGGTTTTACCTGGACCAACCTTGTATTGCTTGTCATTGTATTCAACTCCGAGATATTTTAACAGAAGGCGACTTTGTTCCGCAAGCTGTGTACAACATAACAAAGTCATCTTTATGGCACTACAAAACACAGTTGGCGATCTTAACCAGCATATAGAGAGGGTATTAATCAATGGATTATACGTCAGATATAATGGAAAAATATAAATTGCATTATTGATGAATCCAACGCCAATGCAATAAATACAATGTCTTCGAATTTTGTCAGATCCCAAGAACATTTCTCTGAAAGAAAACACGCCATACTAACCCCCCTGATATCCCAGTAAGCTAAAGTAGGCGCCATTTCAAGCCCCAAGATCGCACACGATAACGATATCGACGGTTAAAATGAGACGCTCTCTATCATACTAATCCGAAAGACATCCAATCACAATATAAGCTTCAGCCTGATAAAATAAAATATTCGTGTCGATCATTTGTTCGAACCAAGGTTATAATATTTCATAATCGTGTGCGTTAATGACTAACATAATTAATGATGAGGAGAATTGGAGCGGGTTGTGTTTATTTAATTTTGCTAAGCACACTTTGCTGATGTATGTTTGATTTTGGTCAAATCAAGGGTAGAAGTTGCGATAACTCTTAGATATAATATTTAGCGTAATTTTTTCGTTTGTTGCAATTCTTTTTTGTTCTTTGTTTACGCGACCTCCTTGCGTTTGGCGGTTGCTTTAGGATCGACCGAGTTTCACACAAACTGTTATTTGTTAGTAGCTGATGAATAGATGCTTGTAGTCACGTCGCTCACTTCCTATTGCGTAAAAGTAGGCATGGAGTGGACTAACGCCAAGTATCCAAGCTTAAAATAGAGGTAATTGGATTTGGCTTGATTCTGGGGCTGTTTCACGGGCACGAGGGCAAAATTATTACCAAGCAGGTCGCGGCCTGTACGGATATTCGGGTAAACGGGGCTTTCTATCAGGTAAAGGAAGTTAGGTGAAAATACCTAAATGCTTACGCTCAGCTAAAATTTTGGGAGTGAAGTTATAGGCTTTTGCAAGACCAGTCCTCGAGACAAAATCGAAATGGTCACTCGCAGTGACCAGGTTGTCAATTAAACAGGGAATCACAGCATTACCACTATTATCCATGGCAGTGTAGTCGCAGAGCGTATTTGCTGACCTCGGTGTAGCGTCCCTAGACTTCCTAGCCAGAATGAGAAGTCAGTGGATGAGGCTAGTACTTGTATTCCGAAGAGAACATGTCAAGTGGGCCTGAGCATGGCCCGAAGGCCAGTCCACATTAACAAGGGCCAGACAAATCCTAAAGTGACCGCAAAGCGTCATGTGGTCACATAAACAAGGTATTACACTCGGCTCAGAACATTTTTTCGTAGGTTCTTCAGGTTAAGATTTACTCATTACAGTTTTACTCGGCATGAAAAGGAGTTACAAGTCTGAACGGCGCCAAGAAAACAAACACTGGTTATGTTGGTTTTCTTTTCGATTTTGTACGCGTGGACAGGCTTTCTGTCCGATTCAATCACTAATCCCTTCTTGTTCTCCTACAATGCACGCATTTTGCCCAACTTGATGTCCTCACTCATCTGCGTAGCCTCTATGCGCTGCAGGTATGTCCATTGTGATCCGTATATTCCTCGAACACTCAGTTAAAATTCAGATCCCGTCTATCATCCATCGAGAACACTTCAAACACAATTGAGCATCTGAGTCTTCCCCCTAGTAAAAGAAGTTTTCACGCTGAATGGAACACATTTGCCCATGCCCACAAGAGGCGAATAGCAAAGTAACCGCCAAATCTACACGTGGTCACATAAGCAAAGTATTATGCATTATATTGGGCAGTTACTGGAAAGTCTGTACGCCCGAGTTGGCCTTCGGCCCAGGTTAAGGCTCACTACCCTCTTCCCCCAGAATGCACATATTCGGCTCAACTTAATGCCCCCTTCCACCTAAATGGGAAGTCTTGGGGCGCTACGATGGGGATGCTGGGTCAAAGGAACTGATTTTAAATGTTGTTTAAACCAATCCATTCGCTTTAAATGTCGGCGACTCTTTAATCGTTTTAGAAGTCATAAAGAAATATGACACAACATTTTCTCCTTTTACTCCGTAGATGCTACGCAACAAATCTGCTTTAAGTTTGTAAATTGTGATGGCGATCCTTTCGCACACTCAGATTGCGTCCAAAACGCTTGAATTTAAAATAACTATATTGTGTCAACATTAGGCACAATTGGGAAACCACTTGTGACACTTTGAGGCAATGGAGTGAGGAGTTAAGGGGGTGTAACCGAGAATTCGGTCAAATGCTGTGCAAGACGTAATGGCACAAGGCAGTGGAGTCCTCCTCCGACCAGTCTCGTCCATCTATTCACCTCCACAACGCTAGCCGTCGCAGGGGTGGTGGCCTAGGCCCCACTCAAAAGCATCCGCAAATGATGATTGCATCCATGGAATTCACACCCAGGTTTTGAGTGAACAATGGGAAGCAGAGCGAACTGCAACAGAGCTAACGCAATACGCATTTTTCTTATTTCAAAAGCAAACCATCTCCGTCACAATGGAACATACAGTTTAAGAACCTCTTCCAAAGAGGGGCTTCTTATTCTCCATAAAATTTTGTCAAGATCTTTTCCTCCTCCAGCTTCCGACGATTCATTGGCTTCTGTCTAATACGGCATCGCCTCCTCGAACCGAAAAAAAAATCTAAAGACACCTTTTCTAGTCTGGTGATGCCGAGTCACACAGAGTATTTTTCAGCGGATGATATGGCAGTGCCATTAGAGACAAAACAAAACATCGCCAATCAACCGAAGTAAAGCGATGTGCATAGGACGGGGCGGCAATTAGAGTGGAGCGAACAATATATGTCGGTCGTGTCACAAAGAACGCGTCCAACTAGCCGAACTCATGCACATGCATGCCTCGGGTGTGGACTTTGTTTATTCCCGTCTTCAAAGCTCAATCCAGTGATTTATCGCCAACGCAGTCGCTACTACCAGTCAAACACACACACACACACACATCCACGATAGCCAATTGTTGAGCCTCTTCTCAAGAGAATCGGTCCAAGTGAAGTGGGACAGAGCAAGCCAAAATCATTTGCCATTGTCCCCTAGCCAGACTAGCCAGCACTGACAAGATGTGTGTGACAGCTGTTTAGGCTGTTGCCGTGCCACTCAATGTGCTGTTTTGAGGACATCCACAACTTGACAGGCAGATGCTCGCTCAGCATCCACCTGACCTCGCCAATAAAGCCTCCTTACGCCAACACGACTCGCACCCCCCTCACTGACGACCACAGCGACGACGGATAGTTGACAGGCCCAAACTGCACACGATGTGAGCCAAATGAGACAAGTTTATAACACCAAACAGCACTGCCATCACAGCGTCGCCCTCAACCACCCAAACTACTGCCCCCAAAGCGAAAGGAGCTCCAATGCCCTCACCAGACCTCCGCACCACTGTTGACGTAGGGAGGACACCCCGATTTAAGACGTTCTCCTCTACTCATTGGCAAACGACAAACCGCACACCCACAAACCCTCCACCTCCACAAAAGCAGTGGGGCATGAAATTTGGATCGCAACAGGCTATCCGACACGCTGACCAAAGGCAGAGCTCAGACAAGACCGCAGTTGTTACACAATGTCCTCTTCACCACGCCAAAGGACGATTGACAAATCGTCGATGAATCACCTCTCCTCCCCTCCCCCACCCCCACCACAACCATCAACTGCATCACTGGAGAGACCGCTCCGGTCGCAACTTATCAAACCACCACTTCAGTGTTCCTAGTAGACGCCACATTCCTGCCACTCGCCTGCACCCTCCTCCCCCCCCCTCCTCCTCAACCTTCAACGTATGCAAAACTACATCACTAAAATAAAACGACAGCTGAATTTAACCACTTTATTAGCGAACGTTTAGCATAATAGGAAAAGAGACAACAGTAAAGATCGAAAATGGCAAAACGTGGACAAAGGCCTAAGAATCACCACGCCATTTCGCATTTGCGTTGTTGCACGGACGCGTTTTGAACTCCTTCGATGCCATGTATTCGCGTAATGCAGGCAAGTCCTGCAATAAAATGTAGCACGTCGAAGCATTTTACACATCGTCTTCGGAAACAAAAATTCAACCAACTCTCCAACTACTCATCCAGTTACCTCGAAACGCTCCAAGTAAGCCTGCAGTTTGGGATACTTCTTCAGACAGGTCGGCTCAAACTTCTTCATTTGGTTCAGCAGCTCGCACAGAGCAAAGTCTGGATAATTGATCTGCAAACAATATGGCAACACAACACTCCACATCGCATACAAGTTACCGCGTCAGAAGCAACAATTACCCTCCATCCACGGACCACACAATGCCAAATTACCAACACTTACAATACACACAAACAAACCATGATAAGATATCACAACCTATGTGTGATTTCCAGACACCCAAGTAACAGAAGACAAAATTGGACACACCTTGTCACCTGTGAGCCACTCCTTGTCGCCCAAAAATTTCTCAAAATTCGGCAATTTCTGGTCCATCGCCTCGAAGATGCTTGGCTTCAGCTTCTCCTGTAATCACCGCACAGACCAAAAACCACCGGTTTTAACAACCCAACACCGCACCCCATTCACACACCACTCGCACACCAAACAATAATCCGACTTACAAAATCTGGACTGTAACATGGCTTTACAAATGCCATGCGCAAATCCATAATCTCGCATTGTAGCATGTGCAGCACAGCACGTCGCTTCTTGCAATCGGGAACTACAGCGCAAACACACCGCGTCATAAGCATAAGCAATGTAATTAGAAAGTGCCGACAGCAGGAGTTAACAGCTCTCACCCATTCCATGCCTATCTGCAATGTACTCCAAAATGGCTCCAGATTGAGTTAATTTGTAGTCCCCATCGATGTAGTACGGCAACTACGTATAAAAGCGATTGTAATCGTGAAAATAGAGGCAGCTTACGTTTGGAAAGTCAAGACCCAGAGAGAATTTTTCCGACAGCCATTCAACGCGATCAAGATTTGGAGCTATGGTCAAATGATAAGAAACATACTACCCGCACTTACGTGGACCAACCTTGTATTGCTTGTCATTGTATTCAACTCCGAGATATTTTAAGAGAAGGCGACTTTGTTCAGCAAGCTGGGAAACAAATCAAAACATTATTCACATCTATTTAGCAGTATACAGTACACAGCATATTAACTAATGTGGTTGGAAGAATCCACAGAGGAAATACAAGTTAACATACTTGACGTTTATTCAGATCTACCACCATATAATATTTTAAAAAGAGCTTAAGTTCTTCTTTCTATCTATCTTAAATGTACTACTACACTCACTCCTCTAATGTTCCAGTAAGCCAAAGTAGGAGCCATCCCGCTAACGGCAACTAGACACAGTAAGTGGAGGCTGCTTTACCTATGAATGGTTATGCGGAGCGCGTCTCAGAGACCTTTATTTACATTTTGAACATCAGCTGATTAAAATAAAGTAGTTAAAGTTGTGTGCTTGCAAATGTATAAAATTAGCATAAAAGTATTCGCATAATATTCTGTTTTATGGTTAAATGTTGATGCATAATGAAGTTAAAAGATTGTAAAGCAATAACTTGTATGTTTTCTGTTTTAGGAGGAGAGATGTATCGTGGTTGTTGGATTCGTTAATTTGTCCATTTTTAACTAGTTTATATATTTTGACAAGTGGTGAACATACGTTGCATTGTAATCTTTAATGCTAACATTTCCTCAGCCGTCCACCTGTGATTTTCTTGGACGTTGAATAGGGTAAAATGTTAAGATTTCAGTGGTTATAGTTCTGGTACAGCTATGCGATTCAAATGATTTTCTGCCACTTTTTGACAGGAACAAGCCTACCACCAGTGTTGTATGCATATTTTAGTTAAAATGCTATGGCATGAGCCGGTTACCGATTAATTCATCAGCGACGAATTCACCTCACATGAGTCTATCCCGATCATGGAAAATATACCTTTAATGCGGTGTACTCTAGATTTTAAATTTATATGCTGAATTTTCAAACTAAATCGTATTCCTTAAAAAATTACCCATTTTTGTAAAAGGCATCAACCGCTGCTGAAATCATGTATTAATTGGGGAGAGTAAGATTTGAAGCTTAGAATTACTTGGAAGATCAGCCCACCCAGTTAAAGTAAAATGAATGCCGAAGGAACCTTTACTCATAGGCAATCAAGTAATCAAGCTATCGCGGATATTGCAAATTACGCATTCGAGAGTAAATGTCGGCCATTAAATAGCCCATTTTTTGGCCAATTTCGTTTCTCTTAAGGCGAGTAATCGATAAGTCTTGAGACTTTTCAAGCGTCTTTGTCCTCTAATCACAGATAAAGCATGAAATGTTGAAATTGGGCGTTTGTTATTGGGGCGGTTTCTTTGTTGACGCAGGAAATGCAGAGTGTGGATTGAAACTCAGGAGTCAAACTAAAAAGTGATTCCATCATTGCGAGACCAAAGAACATAAATTACATTTTGGTGAAGGCCGATTTCTGTGAATGCTTTGTGCTCAAGTGAAGGCATCAGATAAGCCACCAACAGTTGTGAGCTCTTAGGGGATATTTCGCCCTCTCATCCTGTTCCTCATCCTCTCACAACCGTACTAATGAAATTAGGGGCAAAATGAGCCGACTTGTCATAAACAACCAAGTGGGTTCACCATAAATAGATCCTCTACATTAGGTAGGCAAATCCTTATACGTCAAAGCCGAGTCGGTCATTCTAGGCCGTAAACCTACGAAATCCTTGGTTGTCTTATGGGTCTGAGAATTTTAAAATGCAAAATTTCCACTCCCAATTAAGGCGTGTGCAATGGACTCTGGCAACATATTTTGGGGGCAGTGGTAGTATGACAAACTGCTTTGTTAACCCAGACTATTCACCTTTTCCAAAGAGCAACTGCTTCTTCGGCACAACACCCAATATGATTGATGCTGTAAACCTTTGAGAATCAAGAAGTATGGGGTGAATAGCACCCAGCCCGACCAAGTGCAGCACTCCGAAAGCAAAGTCACTTCCAGACGGAAAGGACTGGAAAGGGCATTTGACTCATATGCAAACCCATTAATTTTCATCAGACAAAGGCGTTGACAATCATTACTGATACTTAACTGTCTCGGCTTAGAGACGTTTAAAACTTTATGCGAGGCACTGCTACTTAGAATTGAAATAAGTAGTACACCACAATCAAAAACGAAGCAAGGTAGAAGTGAAGCATTCACATTTATTGGGTTTCCTTCGATTTTCCTTTAACATTCTTTGAGAGTTACCATCATTACTATTCCTCATAGTTATTAACACTCATTAAAATTACTGTCTTTTAATCCCCATTGCCTAGCACTCTGCATAGACCGAGCCTGGCCCACTTTGGTCCGCAACAAGATTCTTCCATGCACGGACTGCAGGCAAAGTGCATTCCCAAATCAATTTCATCATGTTAATAACAAAGGTATCTACATGAATTGACCTTTTAACTGTTTCTTAAATTGAAGTAGAAGGCACAAAAAGGTCACCAATGCTGTTAATCACAAAGCACCGCGAATCATGACCAAAATAGTACTTTTGTAAGTTCATAAGACAGCTATGATGCCTAAAATGATAGATCGAAACTCCACCTTTAACTCTATGGTGACTTGAAGTTGCTCTCTTCTTCCAACGTTACATGAAATCTTCCGATCTCGATTCTCCCCTTCAAATCGTTTCGCATCTCTTTAAGGTTAATCGTCTGTCCTTCACTCGCGACTTTTTGAGCGCCTACGCACTGACACCATTTCCCTTTTGCTCATTCTAATGCGTCAGGTGACATGAGTATCTAGTGTGTCGCCTATAAGGATGGAAGTCTCGAGAAAATCCAGGCCACCCTCGTATACGGACACATAAAAAATCTTTCGTTGTAAATATTAGCCAAACAGCATATGACGGGAATTTGCAATAAATATTTAGGGCCTTTTTTGACAGAAGCACATACCAATGTGCGTGTCTACGGGGGGATGGATGGTTTATAGCAGACGACCTTGATAAGATGTGTCTTGCTTAACCAGTTGGCACTGCCTCATTCACTTCTGGCGGTTTGTCATGGTCACCGGCAAACTTAAGATCCGCTGATATGAAAGGGATCGAGCTCTGTCAATTCCACCAGTATCATCTGTGATACTGATAAGTTCATCAGTAGTATAAACAAAAGGTCAAACTTACGTAGAACATTTCCAACAACAACACTGGATTGGGCTCAAAAAACAAGAAAACGAATTCCTATTTTTTAAGGGCTAACAAGTGGCTGGATAATTCGCTGGCGCAGCGCCTCCGTCCACCCGTTCATTGAGCAAAACAGAAACAAAAACAGCTCTCTATTAACTTTACATTTAGGGAATTAATTACGGTTCTGTAGTGCTGCAGAATGCCAAACCATGGCGCAACGTGGCCATGCCGGTGCTACGCCTCTCAGAAGTGTCCTACGACCCTCGAGGAAACGACTCGCCAGCTCCCCTATCTGGTAAAAGGAGTGGTGGAAGCCACCGCTGCCATCGAATCCAACCAGCTTGTGAGAAAAATCTGCCCTCCTTTTCATCTTTAAAAGAGTTAATATCTCTGATCCGCCTGAATCGCCTACCGAAGATGCCATCGAAGGCAGGCAAAGGCGCGCCTCAACAATCAGACAACTCTCTGTGCCCACATCAACAGCCCCTTGGCTTTATTTGAATCGCAGACTTAGGAAGAAAGTCAGCCATCTGTTTAGCCGAGTATGTTAAAAGGCGGTGATTGCCAGCAAGTTTGTGTGTACTTTGTGCACACTTATACTGTTCATTCGTTTGAAGTCAACATCTCACTAACTTTTCTTTCCTTTTCACCCAGCCCAGATGCATCACTCTTGAGTGATTTGTGTAGTAAGGAGGGGAGAAGTGGGTGTCACACCTTTGTGACATTCGGTGCGAACGTGTTGCTTGCCTAATCACCCACGTAAACAAGCACCCTAACACAATTTTTTTTGCCTGGCCTAAAGAATTCATCATCTTGCTTCTCGTGTGGCCAATTCGCCACCTCGATAGTTCCAGTCTATCTCACCAAAAAACAAAAGGGCGACCTACGGACGGATGGAAGTGGCACCGCTGTCGCCCACGGTCCGATTTTGTGTCCACATTGCGGCTGCAGCTGGGTCAGCACTTCGGCATAGCCACAACACTGAGAGGACAATTGGGCATGGAAAGATGATGCCTTGCATATGTCACCTTTGGAGGCAAGAAACAGAGTCAAGTGGTAGCCCTTTTTTTACTCTGGCACCGCCTTGTCCGAAAAGTGAGATTTTACTCTCCTCCGCCTGTTCCAAGGTCCAAGTTTAATCTAAGCTTGAATCACCGTCCGAGTGGCTGAGCTTCAGACATCTAAAGGCATAGGCAAAAGGCATTTGATTGTAATGAAACCAGTCAACAAGACATTTCCACTAAGAAAAGCTTCAGCAGTGGCTCTAATTCAAAGTCACACTGATTTGACATTTTAAAGAAACTGTTTTAGAGATGCCATCCCCATCTCTTAGCCCTTCGTCCCCTGACGAGGGTCCTACGGACACACTGCCATGATTGTAATTGTGAAGTATCCAGAGGATGCGTCATTGGCCCCTCACTAGTTTATTAATAAAATCTTGCATGCCTGCCCGATTTGGGGCACTTCTGCATGGTGCACAGCGTTGCCATGTCAGGGCTCTACAAATACACATACACACACACACAGTTGTGTGCTAGGTAAACCTGGCCTCATGGACAATTAAACTTTTTAAGGAAAATAAACAAATAGCCTTACGAAAGGAGGAATTGAATCAAGAGTGCGATGTTCTCCTTTTTATACGTTTTTCCAGCCAGCGAATGGCTACGAAAACAAATTCAGAACTTGGACACACAACAGTCGCCTCGTCCTCCGAATTTGCTCCCACATCTCCCCCTCCCCACCTCCCCGAATTGGCAGAACAGCCAAATTCCTTTTCCGGCAGAACATTGCCTTTCCTTCTTCAAAGCTTAAAACTATGATCAAGTTAAATTTTTACTTCGTAATAAATCCTCTTTTACTAGTTTTACCAGTTGCATTGCGGGTAATACTAAGACCTTACGCATTATGATCCGACTGTAGGACCCGGGGGCATTTTGTTTCGCCACATTTCTCGCGTTGTTAGACAAACAAAAATATCGCATTTTGGAATTTAAAGTCAAGCCAGACCGAGAAGAAAAAATTAACTTTTTGATTAAAGGAGGTAAACAAAAGAGCTTATTGGCTAATTCCCTTCAGAGGCTTGCTGATTGGCTGGTTGAATGAACCAATCAGCTGGGGGGAATGTTCCAATGTCGAACAAAATCTCCTTGCGGTGGCAACAATTATCTCCACCAAATTTGGCCAAAATTATACGTGAGTTGATGCACATTTGCTTCCAATATTTTCCTTTTGATATGTGTTTTTGAGTACCTTGGAATCTAGTAAAGCGGCCTATTTGATATATTTTTCTTATGCTTATAAGTGCTAAAGCAAATCCCTTGACCGTTCTCATGCTTTTCCTTAGGCGTAGAGGGAAGGACTTAATCAACCAACCTTACGTCTGATGCTAAACTAAATGTTAAAACTGTGAAGAATTAGGGTCATAAAAGCTTTTTGGAGCAACTTTGTCCTTGGTCCTCTGAAGAGCTTTTGCCGCGACGAAGGTGCAGACGCCATCTTTTAACTTTCACATTGTTGCCACAAACATGCCTTCACATATCTTTTCCTGATCCCCACTTTATTTCCTTCTAAGGCAGACTTATGCTGTAGTTTGTATGCATCGACCAACTTAAGAGTTTTAGCAAAGCTAACCCCGTCCTGCCTCCTTGTGACTTGGCGGTTAACGAAGGCGATAGCTCGGAGCGTGGCCTTCAGAAAGCCTCCCCCATATCTCTCACCATGTAAACTCCACTACTTTTTTAACTCAAAGGCAAAATAAGAGTCTGTTTATGTGTAACAAATCAGCTTTGGGGATAAACTGTTTACAACTTTAGTTTTGTGGCGTCTCTGCGTTTTGTGAACGGGGCAATACACAGTGGCAGGAGAGGAGGTGGGAGGAGCAAGGGGAAGGGGGTGGGATATGGACACTGTCCAAGCTTTTTATACGTGTCTCGTGACTTTAGTGTTGTTGCATACGTCCTTGAGGGAAACATTTTTTTCCTCTTTCTCTCTCTGCAACACTGTCAACCTTAGACCTCTTGCGTAACACCTCCTCTGTGTTAGATGTTATTTGCTAGGACGATGCTTCTTGCAGAGCATTGCAAAATTGCGCCTCCAGTAACGATGAAAAAGGTCTTTCAAGATTATTTATACCTTTTGCATACAAGCGCTTTCCTTTTACTGTGTACAAGAAAATTTACGCCGAATTAAGCATCCTATTTGCAGGAACGCGATGGAGAGTCGGCGGGGGGGGAGAAACTTCTGTCTGGTCTTCAAGTCTAGTACATGATTTTAGAATTTTTCTTGCTTGAGGAATAAAATCTTTGTCAAATCTAATGTACACATCGTTGAACACTTCCTTCTGCTCTTACCTGTTGTTGCAAAAATCTTGCATGATTCTCCCAGAAACTGTGTGGAAGGCATCGGCGTTCCATGTTGAGCGGATTTAAGGCATTCGCATAGGAGAGGTTCTTTTGAATTGACCACATCCGAGTTGTAAGGTTTGCCAGACCTTAGCCACGAGACCTCAGAGTTGGTCCACAGCCCTCAAATCTGACGCACAAAGGACGTGGAATGAGTCATGGCACACTTATTTATGCTTTTTTAGGCCACGAAGTTAGTCAAGCCTTCACAATGCCATTGAGGAGTTCACCTGCGCTCCTGCTCCTCGCGGTCACCGTGATGTCCGCGCCACAATACGGTGAGTGGCCCTGTTGAGTCCCTCTCCTTTTCCCCGCCTAGTAGCCACGGTTCCAAGTGTAGTGCTTACAAAACACAGGTTGTGGAATCGGAGCACTTTAAAGTGCGTACTGTCTTACATCTTTGGTTCGAATGAGAGATTTGCGTCAATTTATTCATGCGGGCTTCATGGATGAAAGAGTGATTAACGGACGATACATCTCTTTGTATCATTTACTATAAAAAAAGTGTAAATAAACATCTCTTTTGCCATCAGTATTGACCACCCGCCTCGACAGGTTGGATTTGGATACCAACGGGAGTGCTGCGACACAAGTTGTCAGATGGCATCACATGTATCACACTTCGAGTAAATAAAACTGCCTCAGAAACTTCCCTTTCCCTTCATCACCACAAGTGTGACGCGGTCCGCCTTGGTGGAGGTCGATTGATTGTACCAAATCGTGTACCACAAGTGCATTTGCATAACTTGAAATAATCGTAAGATTTAAGACGCTTAAATGGCCTATAATTGGAGTGGAGATAGTTAGACAGCATTTTTTCCTTCTGTTGCCTGTCACCGAAGAAAGCGCACCGAGGCGTCGGTCCGTCCGCTAATCAATAAATTTCGGACCAACGCATTTCTTACCTCCCAATCGGTTGGACGGTGTTCCGGTGGCATCGGCACAGTAACACGATAATTTGGCGCCGTGTAATGAATTGCGGGACGCGTTTTTAAGTCCTTGTGCACCTCGAGATATCCCTGGCGTGGCGGCCTTTACGATTTTGCGATTTAATGGGCCAGCGAACTTTAATTGCCCTCTTGGTACACCTGCTGGAAAGCCCAATGATTTGTCCAGTACGCTGTTTAAAGTTCGCCACTTCATCAACCATTCGGTAAAGTGAAAACATTATCAACATTTATTTGGGAACGAGCTGTCGCCACCAGTCACAAACACCGCTGCTTCGGCAGTCGTAGGTCGACCTAGGCAAAAGAGAGGCGAAGGTTTTGAGAGGATTTTGCTCCCCCTTAACTGCCTTACTGATCAAAATGCAATCTGATTTTGACTTTTAGAGATTCCAGTGCGTGGGTTTGTGCTGTGCATGTGCCAAGCATGTAATCCCTGCGCTTTAGCATCGCTGTCCCTCATTGCCGTATGCTTTCGCTAGTGCACGCCTGCGATCACTTGCAGCACGTCTTACTGTCAGCTACTCGACAGCAAAACACCATTCTGAAAGCGTCAGATCTTTTTTAAGGGCTAAAGGTTGATGTCAGTAGTTATAAGTTTTGCGTTCAAATCGCCCTCTACTCAAATTGACCGACATGAAAATGACACCAAGGCAGGAGGAACTTCTCGTGTCCCCTTGGCACAAAATGGAGAGGGTGTGAATGTGCTACCGTTTACTCATCCTTAAAGTAGATGCGAACTCGATCGTGTTTTTAGTTCCGATAATTGGTGAGGAAAGCAGCAACTAGTACAACTCTCACAGCAAATTAGGCGAAATTAGTGATGCCGTTTCCTTCAAGGTGAAGCAACTGACAGTTAACGTTGCCCCAACTAAGGGAAACCTCAAAATGTCTGCACTTTGGTGAATTTGTGGTACAGATGGAGTGGGAAAACGCAGTTAAGTATCTACCGAACCGCAGGTTTGTCGCTCTTTACTTTGCTCGCCCTTAGAGTTGTGAAGGCTGACGCTTTTGATCAAAAAGGAATTTTTTAGTAAATTTTGTATTTGACAAGGTTACACATCATATAACTGGACTTTTTTTTACCATAGCACCATTCGTTCGCAATATCAGTTTACTAAGGTTTGCACGTGCTACTTTCTAAGTTGATAAGTAGTATTGACCACCATATTCTATAACTACGTATGTCAAGTTGCGTTGTGTAATCCTGGCAAGAATGTTGTATTTTATGGTTATGTGACAAAGGAAATTCAGCGCATCTCAGCTCCTACGCGGCAAAGCGAACGTGGCTGTTTACTTAGTGCCGGTAAAGCTAACGAAAGGGAGGGGAAGCAGGAGAAATCAACTTGTTTACTAAGTATGACCGATGTGATTTCTAAAGTTTGTCTTCCGTGGAAGTATTTGCCAAATTACTGCATCAGATTTCCTCAAATTTGGGCAATAAAGATCCTCTGCTACTTACTAACTGAATAAGTAGCATTGCATGTTTTGTATCCCTTCTTGCTTTGAAGGGCTAGCAAGTGGCCATAGAAAAACCCAACACCGTAAATCGCTTAAGTCATCAAGAGTCTCATATGTAAGGTCTGCTTCTTACTTAAAATTGGCGACTGATGTCAATTTTTGTGCAGACGCTTTTCTCAGCTTTAGTGGCTTAATAAATGCGCTTGCCTGGTCGCCACTCAGTGTCGCTTCTTCCCTTCTGAGTTCATTTCGTTGACATTTTACAATGTACGCTCGTTTCCAAATGCTTTTTCTCCACTTTATGCCATTTAAAAGACGACCCCATTTCCTCAATTGACCTGCTATAAGTGCGACGATGCCATTCACGGTTGCCAACCCGAGCACATTGAAAACGAAGTCTGCCAAATAGGCACCACCTCATGCATGGTAAGTGTCTTTGTCACTCCTCCCTGCCTTCCTTCTTTATTCAACTACCTTCACGATGTTTGGCAGTAATTCAAACAAACTTGAAGAGGTTAGGCTCTCATCTTTCCTGACTTAGTTATTGCAGTGTTATCGTAGACCTTGCCAAACACCCGCACCATTCAACCGATTTTCTCTCCATGTCTACAAAAGCGGGTTTGTGACAGGCTAATTGAAAGCCTCGGTAAGACTCCCGGATAACCGGTTTTCAACCACCTCGTAGAATAGCGAAAATCTCAACCACTTGACTGTTCAATTAGTAAATTTAGTGCTGCCTCCCTTCGTGTGCAAACACGTCACGGCTTTTCCGCTGACTGTCTTTAATACCGTTCCGCAAATCATGAGAGAAACGTTTGAGCTATCGCCGAACCTAAGATGGTCGCCTTTGGCCCCCCTTAATAGGGGCTAAGCACAAGGCAAATCCTATTTGAAGTCCCTTGGCAGTGGCTGTCCTATTAGCGTTCTGATCCGACGCAAGAATCTTGGAGGTGCAAAACTCCAAGTTTCACCTGAAGGTCAGATGCCTTCCGATAACTTCAATTTCGTCCACATAGTGTATCCATCTAGCAACTCCATTGCACACTTCCACCTCTTCTGTCACTTTCATGCATTAACTCGGCTGCCTAAAGACGGTGGACGAATTCGCAGCTGTGCATGAATCTGCTCGTCACACACCGACTGCTTCCATGCAGACACTCCGTGCCCATTGGACCGGTCATCGTTCGCCTTCCCACTGACAGCTGCAAGCACCAGTCGGAGGCGGCTGGAAGGTGCTCCATGACACAAGCACTGTTGTGACGCCGTATTGTAGCGTGGCTTGTGATGCGTGAGAACGTCGGGTGGAGCTCCACGTACACGCTAAGTCGTGTCGCCCAGATGTTTACAACCAACCCACCTAAAAAATGATTAATTATTAAAAAAAGCTCTTGTTTATTTTAACCCACTGATCTAAATACCGCCATTTATGGATTGCAGAAAAGGCCGCGACAGCAGTAGTCCCCCTTGCTCGGTTTCACTTTGCAACACGGTGCTCCTCTAGGCCTCTGTTCTGATACTTTTGGGGGCCACCAGTTTAACAATCGCCTTTACGTGTTTAATTAAATATCTCAGTTGCAAAGAGCGGTGCCTTTGATGTCACCGACTTTGATCCTCGGCGCTGTCGAAGTCGAGTTGGGCGTGGTGATGGCGTCTCAGTGTGATAAAATTTGTAGTCTAGACTTACTGACGATAGTGGCGCCAAGAGCAGGTGAGAATCATGACTTGTGCGCTCTGCGTGGCATGCGGCCGGTGGATTGGTAAACGCTCACGTCGGTGAGCGGATTGTGCGCGTCTTCATGTCCCATTCACCTCCCTTTTGAGGTGGTGATAGGAAATACAATCCGATCCCACATTAATAAAAAAAAAATTCTCTTACAAGACAGGACCTTCAAATTTCTTGGTCATTGTCGTGCCTTAAGGCATGCCAGTCTCCATTTCCATCCTTGAAGTCCGCCCTTCCTACTCTCCTTCTGTGCTTTTGCTTCTTTTTCGGTCCCTGTGCAAAGGTGGAGCTGTTCTTCGCACCGAACTCCACAAAGATGTTCAATTTCCGTGCCGGATGTGCTGCTCGTCATGGATGTCCTGAGGGCTACACCCGACTCATGTGCACCGACTTTCTCAACAATGTGAAGGTTCGTGTGCCTTTTCTCCGGGACGTATGAACTTCAGTTCTACCACAACACTTAAAAAGCCTCCTCTGACCTTTTGGCTACTCACTAACAGATGTGTTTCCCCTCCCTTCAGACATGTCGTCTCTGCTGTTTCGAAAGTAACTGCATTGATCCGACACCGGGCTCGGATGTTCGAGTCTCCGTAATGAAGGATCTGCTGCTGCAATCCGGATTCTATAACGAGAGTATCAACAAGTATTTGGCCCGTGAGAACGAAATTGCTCAAAATCGAGGCGTTACAACAACAACAACACGAAAAACAACAACGACGATGATGTCAACAACACCAACACCTACCACAACATCGGAACCCATGGAACTGTGCAAATCCACTCCACGCACTACGCCACAAGAGGACTTTGACCCAAATGAGTGGACCGATGAGGATGAGCTCGACTCGACCACAACAGTGAGGGTGGAGGATGAAGGCGATTTGGACTCGCCCGACAGAGAGGTGAGAGTGGATGAGGCTGAGGAGGTTAAGAAGGTAGAGTCCAAAACCGTTGCAGGAGAACGGCCAGACGTGCAAGAGATGGACATGAATGATCAGACTTACAATGAGGAACCAAGTACCCGAACGGCTACCGCTGTCCTCTGGAAGGCCTCACGAGATGCCACCACACGCAGTGAGGTGGGCATAAAATCCACCCTCCTGATCGCGCTTTTGACAGCAGTGGGAGCAATAAGAGCAGCATTGTGAGCGATGAAACAGTGTGCCTTTTCTTTCTCCAAATCCTTCTCCCTTTTCCTTGCGACCACATCCCTTCTGACCCCTCCCAACCGACTTGTCCATTGTATTTTACATCTTAATGGCAATCTTCCAGCTGCTCTCTACTCTGACCACCTCCACATGCACACTCACCCCGCCACCGCCATCGGCTACAGTTGCCGCTGGTTAAGAGGAACAGTGAAAAGGGGCACTTAACCACTAGGATTCGCTTTTCGTGTTAGGAAGACCTCCCATTCTGTTCTTCCCAAATAAAGTCTTCGCAACCCCAGAGAACTTGGTAGGCGGCGCACAATTGCTTCCAGGTGTTGAAGTTGACGCCTAGTGCAAATAAAGGCATTAATTTGGGCTAAGCGTTCAGGTTTGCGGCCGCTTTGGCTCGCATGCCCAAGTCTGGTGCGTAAATAACAGGCAGAAGTGCATAACTTCAACAGAGTTACTTGGTAGATCATTTTCCTGCTTGGTATTTGGAATTTTAAGGGCAACTTCTAAAACCCTTCATACGCTGAGCAATTAAGGCGCCAATCCCAATCGGTGGTTCACTTCAATCCAGTTAATTTCAAGATCTCAAATTTCTTTAGGATCTAAAGTAATGCCGAGCCGTACTCAAGTATTCTCGATGATGAAAAAAAAACCATTTTGTGGGATCGAAGCGACAACAAGGAAACATTTTTACCCCAAAAAGGCTGACGTCTTGACAAAAAAGGGGATGAAAATGGTTTTCGACTTTGACATTTACCTCATTCTCGTGTCCAGCAAAAGGCTATTAACAAGAGAAGCTGTACTTGCCATAAACTATAGTTTAAAAATTCGTTTCGCAAATTCTCATTCGTGCCTGCATTATGGTGTTGATAGTGTCAAAATATGCCTAATCGTAGGCCTGCTCGATAGAAGAGAATCTCATACTAACTTTTGTTGTTGTTGTTGTTGTTGTTGTGTAGAGCAGCAATTGCTGACTTGAACTTCTATTCCAAAGTCGGTAAATGGAGTCAGTAACTTTGCTGTCCGACAGATAACGTTTAACGGTTGGCGTGGTGGGATCAGGAGGGTTGCGATGAATGACACAAGTGGGTTTCCTCAGGAAAGACGTCAGAGAGATGGATAAGAAGAGGTGGTGATAATAGAAATATTTTTGTGGGTACCGATTAGGACTATTTTCAATTAATTGAACGCAATAAAATGTAGCAGTCATACTAACTTCTAAGAGAAGCTACTAGCCGTATTATCTATCCAGTGTAAAAAATATTAATAAGAACCACCAGAACTCATTTAAACCTCCTATAATTTAGTTGTACTACTTTGTTTATGTGGCTGTAACTTAGGGTTTGTTTGACCCTTGCATTCGTGAGCTGGCTTTAGGGTCAAGCTTAGGGCCATTTGCTCTCTTCTCTTCGGAGTACATGTACCCAGCCTCACTGCCTTCCTCCACTCTATGGGAAGTCTCGGGACGCCACATTAGTTAGGATTATAAATGTATAATAAAAATTGGACTCACAAAAATTATTGTTATTATTATTTAGTTTGGATGCGTTGGTCATATACTATGATTTGGCTTTAGAAAGAGGAGTGGGCAGGATTCTATAAGTGAAAATTATGTTCGATCGAAGCCAATTGCCAAATTTTAATGTATCGTAAATCATTGATGACAGCTTGACATACCGAACATGAAAAGAAACGAAAATCTTTTAATCAGTGTGCTTGTGAGTGTATTCGGAATAAAATAGAGTGCTGATTTAACTTGCATGAATATTTGTTTCAATCGTCCACTAATAGTAAATTCGTGGACCTCAGCGTAGCCGAGTCCGTTTCCAAATCTCCATCCACACGCCGAATCGTTGGGGACATTCGGTCAAGTTCCAAACGCTCACCAAGGGTTTTTTTAATTTAAAATCAAAGTAATAGCCGAACTCAAAATCCGGAAACTGATGCTGCGGATAGGCGGCAATTGTGAATCTTTCCTTCATTTTATCCCTGCATAAAATTGATCGCATTACTTGAAGTAGTTTGCCTAAACCAGGACGATACTTTTGTACGACTCAAAGAAACATTCCAAAACGCTATGCTTGAAATCTGGATGGAATGTTAAGCAGCCTTTTATCATAAGTTATAAGCCACATACCATTCGGTTAATAAGTAAGACCCCATAACGTGTTATATCTACAGTCAAATAGATGTTGTTAAATTCGCTTGGATTATGAGTGATGATTTAATTAATCCTAGTGGAACATTTCATTTGTCTTTCTAAGTGTCGATTTTGGTTCAGAGCTACTTTTCATTGGGTTACATTTAGAGTGTTCTGGATTTGCATCCCTTCTTAATGTTCGAAAAGTCGGAGTGTGAAGCAGACCACACATGAGATATTGAGGTAAAGCCGTCTTTTATTGCTTATATGCATTGTTTTTAAGTAAGGTTGTGGAGCACCTCTTTTTGTCTGATGCCTAACATTTATGTCCTTTTATTGCATCCATGGCTTAGTGGGACATGAAATAAGTCCGTGCCACTAATATGTAGTTAGTGTGAGATAACATGGCAGAATTACAGCCGCCCCTATCGTCTGTCTGCATGGACAATTTAAAGAAGAACTGTAAACGCCGTATGATACCTTATTTAAACAGAAAATTGAGTTTGGGTTTTCTTGCTTTTAAGTTGACAGGCAATGCTGTCGGCAAGGCGGACTGCTTTATCACCAACTATCCACTTTTTCCCTTTACTTATAAACGCCCCGACATGCTGCAACAAATCAAGTTTTTAGGGAATTTTGCCCATTAAGCAAGTCAGCAGTGATATTTAAAAATACCTTTTGGTGGGATCAAAGCAATGAAAAGTGATTTCTTTTAATTACCAAAATATTTACTATCGCACGTGATGCCTTGGTGAATGTGGTATGCCGGAGAGTGTCGCCATTCCAGTAAAGTTTTTTTCTATCTTTAGTCGTTGCAGTGCAGATTTTGTGGTGTAAGGTGAAGCGGCTACCGAGGTGCGTTTTACTGGCCCTTGAGGTGACTTCGTCAAACTTTGGAGAGTGGAGGAGACTCTGCATCACCATTTTTACTGTGTCACGACATTCACGGACCATTTTAAGTTGCTCAAGATTTATAGACCAAGGCGATTAGGAGACCAACTTGTTGTCAGGAGCAAAGGCGGTAATACAGACTTATTCGCCTCACCCTTAGTTGCATTTTGTTTGTATTTAGGGACCATTCGCTGCTTCCCGCCCACCTGAGACTCACGTCCGCCGGTTAGCCATGTGTAAGTCTAAAAGTCTACCAAAAAGTGGTAAAATATCCACAGTTGACGCTTCTTAACCACATATCATGAAAGAAGTGACAACTTGTTCTCGTGAGGCACTTTTCGTTATTTGCAAGTCTCTCTAGACAAGGAGAAATCTGTGTCGGACTTACATAAATGCATCACCTTGCTATCCTCGGTGAGTCTTCGATATTTTGCTGTTTTTGCGTCCCAACTTCCTCTCTTTAAAATGCAAAAGGGCGTCGTGGAGGAGAGGCGCTTCCGGCGGCAGGTGTCGTTCTCCCTCCCTCCCTCTCTTCCTCCCTCCCTCCCATCGGAAAGGCGATTTTCTTGGTGCCTGTCCAACAGCTGCTTGCAGGGAGCAGCCAACCTGCTACACATTCGAGTGTTTGTTCACACTCTCATTTCTACTAATTCAGCTATTAATTAAAACAACGTCTTAATTTGTAGCTGGATTCTTATTGGCGGTCAACAGGCATGTTTTTTGTGCTCCTTACTTGAATCCGTGAGAACAGCAACAATTATCGAAATGACAAGCATTGATCGACATTTTACTCTGTCCTTTTTTTCCTTTACAAGACATTTAGACCAATCTGGAGTCTTTGCGTCCTCCAGTTCACCAAAACACTGCATGCCTGCGGGAGTGCATTGAGCGAAGTGGGTGAGACAAAACGGATTCCTGTAGTAACTCGTCCAAGTACAACTCTTTAGTGGCCTCGATTGCGTCTTTAAGGTCTACCAAGAGTTGTATAATTCAGAATTATTCGAAAGGCAAATTTTTAAGGTAGTTGGCGTAGTTTGGACCAAATAAGAAAATAAAGATCTAGGAGCACGTAGCGCCCACAAAATGCGACAGGCTAGGCAGAACGATATAGAATGTGCCTGTCAATGTGCGCGGAAGTGTCGTTTGCAGTGTACCTTGGGGTGGTTTCTTTTTTCGATGGAAAGTCGGTGCTGAGGATGAATTGGTTTACCCACACCTTCTTGTATCATTCCTTGAGGCGACTCCTCGTCTTTGTCAGTGTTTGCAGCAAAAAATCCTTTCGAGTCGCCTGCTAATCATCTTTGCTATTGGGGAATGTTGTTAGGCAACTTTAAAAGTCTCTATTCAAATAAACCAAACTCATCTGGATTGTTAAGCGCACTACTGACAAATTAATAAGTAGCAGCAACAAGGAAGATAGAAAGGGTTGGTGATTCTCGGTGATTATTTACACAATCATCATTCACAATGGCTTATTTATGAACTAGAAATTCATGAGATAGTTTGTCTTACTAAGGTGCGTTAAGTTATGCTTATAGACGAATTTTCCTAAGGATCATCAGGACTATCATTTGCGGTGGATGGGGGCCAAAGTTCATTGATGCAACGCTAAAGCATTTGCATTTTTAAGAGCAAAGTTTCGTCCAACGTGGTATTTTGGTTCTACGACAGCTTCCGTGTTGGCATTTAGATTGGTAAAATTATTTTCTTGCTTTACCTTTTCCTTAATTGCGGTCCTTGATGAAACTGAATGAATGCGTCTGGGTTAGGGGAAGATGGACGACATCAAAAGAAGTCCTTGATTAGGCACCTATTCTTTAATCAATCCATAAGTTGCCTGCTACAGTTCGATCGAATATCCATGCGTTTAGGAGTGTAAAATCTGATGGTGAGACTTCAGTAGCCCACATCGTCCCTTCACTTTCGCTGTGCATCCATTGATCGCGATGATGGATGACTTTACAGAAAGCATGTAAATGAAAGGCAAATCTTTTTTGCGCGATAGTTGCAGAATTAGTTTTGTTGTCTTCATTAAGCTGTTTTACTTGGATTCTGCAATTCCTTGGACATAAATCAAAGCGCTTAGTTTCCAAGTGCGGCAGTAAGAAGTGCGCACAGTATTTCATGCAGAAGGACTGACGACAAACGAGTATATTGTCTAGCCTTTGGATGTGGGGTGCAAGTACTTGCGGTCAACTAATCGGTTGGCGGTTCCTCACTGGTCTGTTTGCCAATCCATCAAGGAGGTTAGAACACCAATTCTGTCGCGGACAAAGTGCTAGCGCATTGGTTCTAGGCCTCCGTAAATCATGCATAAAGGATTTAAAGCAGTACTGCAATGCAGCTTTGCCTCCTCGAAATTGAAGTGATTTGGAACGTGCAAAATATATTTAAAAGCGTAGTTTGTATTTAATTTTTTCACCTAAGATTCGAAAATATTCGTTTGAAGACGGTCTAGAAGAAGCCGAGTTTAGATAACTTTTTATGAGCACGTAATCGTAATTTTAAAATTAAGTGCTTGCGCTGCTTTCATCAGTGACCAGCTATTCTGGCTTAGGTCTCCGAAACATAGAGGGGCAAGGATTTTCTAAAAACGTGTCATGCTATACAAAGTAAAAAATTGTTACTTTATATTATAAAGTAGATGGTTTTATTTTTGCTATTAAAGGGTCCTAAAATGTCTTTGATCTATGCTCAACATGCTACGAAGACATACAATCAGGCATTTTTCTAACTTAAGACCAAAAATTGGGACTACATTTTGAAGTAATTCCTAAATTGATTTGAGGCCTGACCTAAAGGGCAGATGAGTCGGGTTGCATGCTGCTTGCAACTTTGCAGCGCCTGTAGAATTGCACCATCGTTGTCTCTCGTCAGTTCTACGTGGTGGCCCTGTGAGGCTCTAAGCAGACAAATTGCCCTACTACTGCTAAGTGATGAATTGATGACTCCCAAATTAAGAAAGCATTTGAGTAAAATCTCCACTCACGGTTAAACATGTGATTAATCCACCGGAGCTTTTAGAAAAGAAGCCAGTCTTGGCATGATGGTAACTTTGTCGACAATGACATGGAGGATTAAATGCTTCTTGTTGCAAGCAGTACATGTGCCTTTTCTGACCTGAGATGTCCTTTGCTTTTTAAGCCTTATGCACTACCAAACGCATTACAATTCGCAAATTGAACAGAAGTATTGTGATACTTAGGAAAATGTGAATTGATTTGGTTACCACTGTCCCCTTTCGCCCCTCTCTTTCATCGTTGCTGTCAACTTCTCCATGCAGTGCCTGCCAAAGGCGACATAGCCAAGCAAAGCCAGTATTTGACAATTGTAGTACTCGTGAAGTTTCGCGTCGAGGCTTTTGACGCGTTAATCTAAGCAGGGTCGACTATCATTTTGGTAAAAGTGACATACGTGAATACGTATTGCCTCGGTGGATTAGAAATTGTTAGGTTTAAGGCAGCACGACTTACTGCTCTATAAATACACTTTGGACATAAAAGAGTGACCAAAGGAGTGATCGAGGAGGTTTTGAAATACTTGGTGCTCATGTCGAATTCTCCTGCACTGAGAAAAAGCCACTTCATTTCCATTGTTTATCCACGCATTGACTAAATCGGGGCGAGGTGCAACCGACAACGCTTTGACAAGTTTAATCATTGTGTTGGGAGTTGATTTGCAAGTTGAGCATAGGTTGGATCCATGTGCCAAGTGCAAAAGATTTTTAGGGAAAAATGTTGAAAACGAATAAAAGTTCTGTTGGTTTTCTAGGTGATAAACGAACTTTTATTCATAATTGCATGTGAAAAGGTCTCTACTGTTGTGCATCTAGATGACATACCACTTTAGCAGGATACATGAATTTGTATTCACGTCGGAAAAAAAGAGTTTAGGGATAGCGACATTGTCAAAAACCAGCCAATCCAATGGACAGAGTGTAGTGAACAGAGGTACTTAATGCGCCACTTTGTTTACTCCATTACCCGTAGGAACGGCGGAGTAGATGGGAAGACAGAACCACGAGTCAAGCCGAAGCACTGCGTCCTATTTTTTCACGTTGTATGTAAGTTTTTAGCCGTGTCTTTGCCGTCCCTTAAAATACGGGGAGCCTTGGAACGTTGCAATTGTTGCAAAGGTGAAGCCAAAGGAGCATAAATACCATACACCCGAGCTAATTTAAGCAATCTAGTAGCAAAATTAACAAAGTGTTCGGGTTCCCATTTTGTTCCTCATGTTAATAGAATTCTTCGCATAATAATCGAAATTGCAACTGTATGACAATTTATGTGACCACCTAATATGTGGCGGCCACTGTGTAGTTCGTTTCGTCCTTGTACGCATACATTAGCCTTTGGATCATACGAAGGTCCTACGCATAATTCTCCAATTAGAATGTATGCATATAGTTCAGCACAATTCTTTTACCCGGTGGGAATTTTAAGACACCACAGCAACATGCGGGTTTGTTAAGGATTATTTGTGTGAAGGAGACAAAAAGATCTGTTTGAACATTGTGCCTTAAGAGTGTAAGGATTCTTACCGTAACTAGTGTGGATACTCAAGTACTTGCATGCATTATGCCTTAAATCTCCATAAGGAAGCTAAGTCAGATTTTTGGGACAGCAAAAATTAAACAAGCTATGTTTGTTAGATAAAACCAACGTAGTATTTCGCTACGTATGAGAAGCAAACAACATATATTTAAAATCAGGCTAAAATAGGCAAAGGAAATTTTATTTTGCCGTGCAGTGTAACATTTTTTATTACTTGATAATGAACTCTATATTTATCCATTACTAAAAGCATGAGATGTAGATATTTTACAGAGTTATTTTGTTTAACTCTTTCACTGTTCACCGTCTTCGATCAAAGGTCATTTGCATGCACGGTATATAAATTATCCCATCGTGGCGACTGTCTCGGTTGATTTTGCGCTTTTTCTGCACTACTATGGCCCCGATTCTTGGGTATTGGGACGGTAGAGGGGTATGTAAAATTCATTTTGTCTTTAATAAACTAGTTTTGATGAGCAGGTTGGCACTAGTCACCGCGTGTCAATGTTTCCTGATGTCTAACCCGATAGCATTTTCGTTCGCTCTGAGAATCGTTTGTTCCTTAATTTAATTTTAAATTATTTTTAGCTGCACATGCATGATTTTGCTAAGTTTTTGTTATCCTGTTTGCTCCGCACCTAGCTCGCTGAACAGATTCGTCTTCTGCTGAAGTACCTTGAGATCGGGTTCGTTGACAGGCGCTATAAGGTTGGCCCAGGTAGGTGAGAATGCATACTGCTCTATTCGCCTTCTCTAGCTTTAACCTACAATAGTAATGCATGGGTGCTGGAGAAGTTCTCGCTTGGTCTGGACTTTCCCAACGTAGGTCTCCTCTCCATGTACTCTCTACAATTGACACCTCCGACAGATGCCCTACTTCATCGACGATGGAGACTTCAAGTTGACTCACTTGGGAGCTATTGTGGAGTTCATTGCTGAGGCACACGGCATGGGTGAGTGCCAGTAGAGCGTCCTTTGTATTTTCATTCAATGTAAAATCAGAATAAATGTCAGCATCGTCCTTGTGTCTTGTTAAACTTCCAGTTCCCAATTGCAAGAAGCAGCGCGCAGTGTTGCACATGCTCCAATGCGAGGTTATGGAATTGCGTATGCCGTTCGCAAAGACTTTTTACGGTACTGATTGTGTTCGTCATGTATGTTTGAATGTATTTTTGGAAATATTTGGTATTTTGTTGTCTTAGAATCGTAGTGTCTTGTAACCTTCTTAATTCTTTAGGAAGGGGAGGAGGAAGAGGATGAGAAGAAGGAGGAGGAGGACTCGGATAGAGAAAGGGAGGAGCTGAGGTCAAGTTTTTTGGAGAGACTGAACCAGAAACTGCCGCGATTTGAGGCTTATTTGGGTGAGAAGCAGTGGCTCACTGGCGAAGAGGTGAGCGCGCTTTTGAAATGTCTGACCACTCGTAATCTATTCTTCTCCTTGTCAATTTCACTTATGACAGCTAGATACATGTTGATGAGTTGTTGTTGAGGATCTTGGTTCCGAAAACAGACGTTGGTATATTTGTGTACAGATCAACTATCCCGACTTTGCTCTGTGCGACCTGTTGATGCAGTTTACGAAGGTGGAGCCAGGTTATTTACAGGAGTATCCCAAGCTGCAGGCCTACCTGTCGCGTTTCGAGGTAATTGGTAGAACTGCTTGGTGTAGGAGGAAGAGGAAGAGAAGTCTCATATGGTCGAACGTTGTGTTATAAATCCTTATTGTTGGTTACAGAGGCTACCTCAATTGAAGACATACCTGTCCGAGAAGTAGTTCGGGACACGGCCCTGGACTGGAGCACTTAATAATCGCCACCACAACGGCTGGGCAATTGTTCTTATTGGTGGTTGCAATGTGTTGTGAATTGTGTATCTTGCGAAGTAAAGAGGATTGGAGGGGTGTTGATTGTGTAGAGGGTGTGTGACTGATGCGGGTTTTATGGTAAAATCTTATGCAAATTGTTGGTGGTGGGACAGTCTACAGCAGATATGTAATTGCTCTTTGACACAGTGTGTTTTACAAGGAGAAGAGGAGCAAGTTTGTCATACGTGAGTGGAGAGTGCGCTTTAATGATGTAGACATACCTGAAATCAGTAAGTATTTGTCGTGGTGCTTTGCATTCTTTAACGCTGAAGTGGTGTGTAGAAGAACAGCATTCATTGTGCAGGAAATGAGAACGGATGGGAAATGTTCTCTTTATAGTGTTACGAGAATAGATGGCACAGATTGTCTGTGATGTGTGCAAGCCGTGGGTGGTTAATTGAGGCTCCTCTGTTGTCGGCAAAGACAGGTTTTCCGTTGGGGTCGGCATCATGTGCAAGGTGCGTCTGTTAGGGAGAACGATAGGTTGTGTGCTACTACCTTACTGAACTGGTGAGTGAGGACGTCGAATGTGTTGATATGTGCTAAATTGGGGTAAGAATGGATGTGGAGTGTGAATTCAGTTGATTGAACTGGGCGGACACTGGTATGCGGTTGAGATGCATTAAGGCAACGTGAAGTGTCCCAGTTTAAGCAGTTCTCCAGTAGGATTATGTGCGGTGTTAATGTATCGCATTGAGAGGGGAGACAATAGCCGTTCCCCTCCTCACTGGCCTCTAGACGCTTAACTAACTTTACCCTCGGGCTGCGAATTGGCGGGCGGGAGGACATTTGTAAACAGACATTTCGTGCTCGCATAGCTTATCGTTCACGTACATTAGTAAAAAACGACCAGAAGATGCTAGCCACAATTAAAATGATTGTGTCGGACCCTCAGAAAGAGAGTCAAGTAGCTAGCATTTTAGTCGAGTTAGGCAGAAAAGATTAAATTTTAAGAGGAAGGAATCATTAGGAATGCATAGTGTGGATGGAGATTGGGCATAGGAAAGGAAAAATAAGTAACTGTAAAGCAGGGGGTCATGCACTGTACGGTTTCGTGGCGATTTGCCTCTTCACTGCAACTTGTTTGTAAAGGAAGGTGCCCTTGTCTTACACCAATGCCACGCTTGACCCACTTCCTTTTTTAACGTCAAGGCCTTTTCACATATCGCACTACACTTCCTCACGATGACTTCCTTATCAAGAAGACAGCGGAAAGGCTGATAAGATAATGAAGTAGCTGTGACTGTCCACTCATCTGTCCCCTAATACGGATCCGTAGGTCAGGGCGCAGTGATGAAGGCAGCAGTAAATTATCAGATGATAGCGAAAAGCTTGATCGAGGTAAATCACTTGTTCAAGCGTAAACACATAATGCGGACACACTATTTTGTGTTCGGATCGCTTGCAATGCATACCTTTTAGGAATGGCGGCGGAACAACACTGACAGTAACGTTGCGATAAAAAGGCGAAGAATTAAGTTTTCCTCTTTCATGCATGCACAATAAGCCGGTATCCACTGGACTGTACAACCATAAATGTTCTAATCACGCTACCCTGTTTCACCACAAACATCTGCCCCGAGTAGGTGGAGGGGGAGAGCGTAGTCCGTATAAATAAAAGCACAGCACTCTAAAGTCTGAATGCAGAAGGTTCAATTGAGCAAAGTATAGAAGTGTTGGAAAGTCGCGCAATACTAATGCAATAGAGAGGAAATTTTTTAAAAAATGTTGCAAAAAAAATCCTGCAAAAATTTAGCACATATAGGAAGGCTTTGTTTATGGGACCACTTGTTTTACCCATGTATCCGTTGGTTAGTCCTCTGGCCATGCCAAGGTCCAATCTCTTCCTATCCTCTGAAAACACATATTTTCTCCTTATCTTAATGCCTTCTTCTCTACCTCGTGGGAAGTCTCGGGGCGATTTATTCGACGACTCCCATCTTTGTATCTACCGTTGTGATGACATGTATCAACGGTGCGAAGTGGGCACAGACAAGTTAAGCAGGAGACTCTCCATATTTTGCGCATTCAAAGGGTGAGGAAAGATGTCTGCGTATGGCCCACCTTGTCCCTCAGTCCAACAGACGAACTGTAAGGAACCGAAGCGGCACCACTGTGAACTAAGTGGGGAAGCTTCGTGGTAGCATTCGCCTTACTTCATCCGTGTATAAATGTTGTAAATGCCACTACTCCGGATTGTCTTCCATGCGTCGATGTGTCTGATCCCGGTTTCCTCCGTATTGCATCTGATTTAGACTAGTGTTTCACTGTCTAATCCTGGGAGCAATTCATGCCCAA
>UYWX01020346.1:0-45579 GCA_900622495.1 Hydatigera taeniaeformis | reverse complement strand
TGCGGTCCCGATTCAGGTTGTCAGCCTAAATATAACACTTGATGCAGTTGAAGCCGCTGAGGCGACTACGTACCGTTCCTGAGTCTAATGATAGCTGATGACTGGCGCAGCTGGCTCGTGAGTTTCTCCTTGTGATGGCTAGCGCGGAAGGTGTAACGAAGGGGATCGAGAACGTAAATCACACGAAACGAGAGGCAATGTGGTACTTGTTTATGTGAACACCTGATGTCTGTCGGTTATTTTGGCATTAGCCTGAACTGGCCTTTTGGCTGCTTTAGTTGGGTCCAGAAGTACGGCCTGTCTCGGGGTGGAAATCATGATCCTATGCTTATTTTAGCCAGCTATCGTGGCTAGGGAGGGGGATCGGAACAGTGACCAATATTAAATGCCTAACGAGGAAACTGGAAGTGTGTACAGTGTTGTATGGAAAGGATATGCTAGGGCTGTGAGAGTAAATCCAATACGTTCCGCTTCCGGATGGCTCGCAATAATGTTGCTGCAGTGGGTAATTTGTCCCAAATAAACACCCCATCATTGACCCTTTTGTAAAAGATTGAAAAATTTTTGCGGTACTTTGTTTATGTGACCACCCAAAGTTTGGCGATCACTTTTGGATTCGTCTGGTCCTTGTGCCTGTGGGCTGGTCATCGAGCCTATTCTCAGGTCCAGTTGCTTTGTCCTCTTTGGAATACTTGTACCCAGGTTCACTTACTGCCTTCTTTTACCCGGTGGGAAGTGTAGGGGCGCTACATTTTTCGCTAGGCTTTTGCACGCTCTCTTTTCACCTCAGATGTGTGTCCCATTCCGTAGACACAATAACAGAAGTGGAAAAATGTGGGGTTTACTTTCCACTGTCATTAGTGCTAGGCATCGAGACCTTCAACTACGTAGAATCAGGCATTAACCCGGGTTAGATACATGGATTTGTAAGAAGAAGAAGTAAATTAACTTTGTCTTGGTCTAGTTTGCAGTCCTCGAGTACAACCGCAAGATAAGCACCAAAGCTATTGTTGGTCACCATATTTCCACATAAACAAAGGGTTATAACTATTATTATCATCTAAAAATATCGAATCTCTATTCAAAAGTTTGCTGTTAAATGGATACATCCGCTCAAAAGTGTACAAAGGCTTGCACCCTTTGAAAGCAACAAATGCTAGCCTTATGTTATGCTAAAAGTTATCTTGTAGATAAGGGGCGGGAGTTTGTTTCCGTCGAACTCCCGTGCAATTGGTTGTCCTGGTCTTCTTTGGGCAATACGCACCCCCATTTTTCGTCAGTTGGCCTTCATTATTTTGCAATAAAATTTGTAGAGTCTCCGAGCCTACTCTTTGGCTTCATAACAGGAGTGTTTAGAGACGGTTTATTAGGCATCCCTTGCAGAATAGAAAGGAGCACGGGTATGGAGGAGATGACGATCCGCCGTTACATCCCGGAAGGCTCCTCCCGTTTTTAAAGCACGGGATTCGCGTTTGATTTGACCAACCACCTCCATCCTGTGAGGGAAACTTAGACAAGTTAGTATACGTATCATAACACTTATGTTACAATTGACTGCAGCAACTGTGATTCTCTCCTTTCCTAATTTCAAAATAGTATTCAAGGACTTACTTGTGATCGCAAAATACAGAAATAAAGAACATTCTTTTACGTTTACAATGTTACTCCTGATTTTTTCGCACAGCCACAGATGTATTAGGTCCTCATAGTTCTTTGAATGACTTCTTTTAATGCCATTAAAAGTTGTTGGGGTCATGAAGCGTTTGTTGGAATTCTCTAGCTTCTAGCTGAACACGGCTAGCTGTCTTTCTTCGTGAATGACCGTCTATCTTAGGATGGTTTTTTCTCATTTCTTGGAGGATGAACTCATAATCACTAGTAAGATACAGATTCCGACAAACTATCGCCTCCTTGGCCGAAAAACGATTGAACTTTTAACCTTAACTATTCCTCTTCATGCCTATGGTGGGTCGAAATCCGCCGCGAAAAAAAATTTGGCAAGCGTCTCTTCTTATTTCCCTGTCAGCTTCCGCATAGATTTCATGCATTTATGTGAGGCCTTGGAAACATTGGAGTTCCCCTGTTCATTTGCCCTCTTGACTCAGGTGTGACTATGTAATTACTAAATCCGAAGGACTTTCCAAAGCCCTTCCATGCGATTCAAGTTTCTTCCTAATCGATAATTTTACGTCCCGCGAAGGGAAAAGAGGTCTAGGTAGACTTAAAGGTCCCACAGAAGGTCAGGCAGGCAAGAAGGGTAGATTTTATGCTATGGCCTATGTTATCCTGCGATGTTATATAAGAGGCTATTTTCTTACACAAGCCTCAAGTGATCATTAATTTCGTGGTGGATACATCGTCCAACAAATCTCAATGCCATATGCTTTGTCCTCTCCCCTCGAAAACGACGCAGGCGTTATCGACAGTCTCCTTTTAGCTGCAGCAATTGTTGATGGAATCATAACACCAACTCTTTCATGTTAATTCCATTTGTACTTTACGATCCTCTAGCTTCTTATGAAAAGTGATGTAGATGGGGTTGTGCGACCTCGGTGTCATTCTTTCCTTCGAGAATTTGAGAAAACGATGCTTTCTTCAAAGTTAAGCCAATTTCCTGAACGGTTCAGTCGATGGGATAGCGGCCTCGGACGGCTGTACATAGCAAGTTCGAGAATGGTCAACGCCAGTAGGGCCAAAGATGCAGGATCAGCGTCATCCCCTACGTCAGCTACAGAACAGTGTAACGAAACGTGAGTCGTTTGCTACAGAAACAATGATGAGGCATTCCAAGCACCACTTGGTGGTTAAACACTTCGTAGTGCATTTGGACATGAGACGCTGACATGACCGAAAGGATTGCAGAAAATCGACAGCCCAAGTGCCTGCTGATACTGGAAGCTGCAGCTCTACGTCGCAACGGTTCAGTACAGGAGAGGAGGCGTACATGGTAATGCGGATGTACCATCCCACGGAAACCGGATGGAGCTGTGGTGAGTATCGTGTTGTTGAGTGAGCTTTCCAACCATCACTAGAGAAGTACGCAGAGTTCGAATATCCTCTTGTAAGTGTACTAGTGGGATGTTGGACTCGTTAAGCGAAGCGTTGAAGGAGATATAGCTGTCTCTGAGAAGCGAAGGTTAGTGTTCCAAACTTCCAGCTGATGCGAATAGCCCTACAAGACTTTCACCAGCAACTGAGTTGCGTGGCTGCACAGAAGATGGCAGAGGCTCTAGACTGGTGTCACCGGTTTCTGTCCAAGTAGCGTTACCTCGTCGTCACTGTCTTCTGACTCCCAATTACCAGACTTCTCGGAAATCAGCCCTCCTTTAGCATTGACTTTTATAAACGAATCATGAGAAACAAAGTATGGTAGAGACGATAAGGGATACTTATTTCAACGCTGACCTTTTGCCTGACTAAATACGTGCATCTTCAAGAGGCTAAAGGGTGGGAGTTGCAAATTCGGCATGGCCCGATCGTCAATTCACCCGGCCACCACTTAAAGAGGCAGCCGAACAAAGAAAGCACCACAACAATGTCTCAACCTCGTTGCTTAACTCCTGACGTTTAGCGTCTCACTGCAATCGCCGTTATTGTCACCAGATGCTGAGTGTAAATGACTCCGTAAACTTCACCAATGTGCTTGCAGCACTGCTCCAATACCGAAGCAATAGGTGCGCCTGACGAGGCGAACGATCCTCTCAAAGACGTTTATGCTTGTAGTTATTTTCAGTTTAGGGCAAAGGCCACATCAGCGTGTGTTCGGCGGGATTCAATCCCCACCTCAATGCCCTACCTTTCGCAACAAACGTCCACATTGCGGTCAATTACGCATTCCCAGATCTGACGCAAGAGCGGATCCATGAAGGCAACACGCGTTTGGACATGTCGATAAGTGCAAACTTATTGTTTGTTCCGTTCGAAACTCATGGACTTTAGCGTTGTTCAAATCGTGTCATGAGTTGTCGAAGTTGACATTCGTAAACGTTGTGAAGAGAACTTTGTGACAGTGATGGAAGAGGCAATGGCAAACTGGTTAATTTAGGAGTCCTTGCGGTGGTGCCACACTTGAAGCCGCTTCTCCAACGCCGTCTTGTTCCTTTCCATTTTGTCCACTCGCAAGGCACGTGGTAATTCGTAAGATGTGGACAGGAAATGGACATCTCAAATTGTGTCCTCGTCAATCAACAGCGCATTTCCAGTGTCTGGCTCCGAGTTCCCAATCTCAATATGCGGTTTTGGACGAAAATAGTGCAGTCTGCTTGCCCTTTTCAGCATCGCAAAGGCACATGTTTTGTGTGTTTCATAGCTTGGTCGTTTGAAAAGAGAAGCAAAGCGCTCAATTTAAAATACACGGCTAAAACGGACTAGCACAAACACTGCAAGATAGCAACGCGGTACAACTCGCCTCGATCGCATTTTTTCGTCTTATCCCTCCAAAATTCAAGCTTCCATCGATGTGAGCGGACAATTTCTTGCGACGTGAAAGCAAATGGCGGGACTCAAAGCAAGACCAAGCAGCTAGACTACCTTCATGCTACTTGTCTGCAGTGGACATAGCAGCAACATATAGACGCAGGTTGCTCCTCTCCATTCCCATCGTTTTGCCCTGGCGATGAGTGCGAAGGCCGTCTGACAAGGTCACATTGGCGACGTCACGTTACCATCAGATCCCCCCGCCACCTCGCCCGGCCGTCCACGGGATGCCTCTCATGCTAGCGCTGACACTGATCGTCCTTCAATGCCTTCAGACCACAGCAGCCTTGGCAGCACCGTCCAAGAACGGCAGAAATGCAGACAACAGACGGATGGGCGCGGAGCAATGCAACAACACTGTGGACGGCGAAGGATTGTGTGAGTGATGCTCTCTGTCTCTTTCCCTCTCTTCCACTTGTTTCTTCTCCATTTATTCCACATTTGATAATTAAGTGTGTAAATTAGGAATTCGTTTTTTTACCTTTAGCTGCGGCTCAACACCTCCTTCTTCATCTCTCGATTCGATGCTGCTTTTGTGTCACCTTCGTGATTGCCCTCCTCCACTCTGTGTGAATTTAGCAGTCACACCTCTTCCACCAGTCGACCTCCTCTGCCACCTTTTCATGATTTGTGTTTCATTCTCATCTCTTTTCACTTGCTTTACTTCGCCCTATTCTTCATACTGCCTAAACCACTGCAGGCGTTACCGCTCTTTTAGAATCGGTCAAAAGAAATGAATTTTGCTTTTCATAGAACTCATAGTTTAATGTCAATTTGGTTTTGTTTGTAGCTTGCGCGTGCTACGCAAAAGGGAGGGGAGGGCATAGAAGAAGCATTGGTAAGACTATGTGTGTGCTGTAAGACGGAAATGAAGAACAAGGAAGGCACAGAAAACTTCCAAATAGGGAAATAGGTTAAAGTCGTGCCGTTGCCGTAGTGCTGTACGTGGATACAAGCAAGTTGATGCATTAGGGATGGAATGCTGAGAACTTCAAGCTGCTTACTAAGAGCTTGTCGGTAATGCCGCTAGTCCATTCGGCTGCGTCGCTGAAGCTTCCGTGGGCACCATTATTGGTATACAATCCTCCTCTAGCATTAAGGCGGACTGCAAAATTCGAATTCTGTTGAGGGAGGCTGATAACAGTCCAGTGTCTGCATCAAACTCATGTGGCACAGGTTTTGTGTCTGTAATGGAATTCGTCAATCAAATTAAACAATGTGACTCTCTCCTCATTTGTCCGTCGGCTTGGCGCTCTTTGCATGATCACACTTTGGGAAAGTGTCACACAATCAAGGTTGTATTTGCTGCCAATTCATATGCATGCTCCTGCTTTGACACGACTATCGTGAAGCTCATTACCACTACTCACATCTCACTCATTCCTTTCTCCTGCAATCACTTCTTATAGGTGCGTGTTTGTGGGTCATCTAAGCAAATCAATTCGGTTTTCTCCTTCGACATGAGGACGGTTTTTGTGACGTTGTGGGTGATACGAATGAGCTTGATGTTTAGGATATGGCAGTGGACATTATCCGAATGGCGACATTAGGGGAAGAAGCTGATTTTACTCCTCATATCAAAGAAAATTTAGCAGTCACCCCTATGATAATTTGTTTGCTGGACCACTTACGTGTCTACCAGTCACTTTTGTATCCACATTGTTCCTTACTGTATGGGTCAAAGCCAACAGCTTTTCCTTCAGCCAGAATTAGTGCCTTTTACGAAGTGGAAAGTCTTGAATTTCAACGCTTTGACAGCAAAAAGCAAACTTTATTTTGGCATCGTCTTTATAATAATCCTCAAAGCTAGGGTTCCAATGCCTCTGTGGCGTCCCGAGACCTCCTGGCCGGTATAAGAAGTCAGCAAGTGCAGCTGGATACATGTATTCCGAAGACGGCAGGACAAATGAGCCTGAGCATGGTCCGAAGGCCAGGCCCCGTGTACGCCGGAAAGACAAATCCTAAAGTGACCGTCAAACGCCAGAGGGTCACATAAAAAAAAGCAATAGTGTTTTAGCTCTGGATACAACTAAAGTCAGCAGAACTCCCTTCCCACTATTAGTGCTTTCAGATAAAAGATAACTCCAGATTCAACTTAGGCTGCTGAGATGGCGGGATGCATTCCTTCAGTCCAATAGCAGCTGATGGCCAATGCGTCTGGTTCGCAAAAGTGTTCCTTTGCAACTTGGGACACATTGTGATTGCTAGCGCAGGAGGTGGAGCAAGGAATGCATCTAGGTCGTCGCTCTGAAGAAGATGAACTCTACGTACGGCTCTGTTCATTTGACTACTTTTGTGATTGACAATCATTCCAGGAAGCCACAGCCACACTTCCGAATAAAAGTAATCGGCCATGCTCACCACCTACACGTGGGAAGAACATGAGTCTTTAATCTTAAAGTTCACGAATGAATAACTTTACAACTATGCGCGACTTGCATACCTGCAAACTTATTAGTGACAACAAAGAGGTGAAACTCAGATGATTTGATATCAATTTCAAATAAAAGGAGAATTTGATGTTACGTAGTTACAGAATCAAACTCTCTTTTTACTTGCTCGATTGAATGTAGACCAACAAAATAATATGCCCTTGAAATGTTTTTCACTGTTCACTTCAATCGGCTCAAGTTCGCGAATTTCAAATACATTCTAAATGTCGTGTAGATTTCTTGTGGTAATAACCATTTGAGATGTAGCTGTTCGTCAGCACTGTACATTTGCCAATGTCGGAACTGTATGGGACTGTGAAATGAATATGACTGGAAATGTCTTTTTGTGGTTGCTATTTGACATTCTGCGTAACATGGCTTCCTTTCCTCCCTCAAAACCTTTTTCGTTTTTAATGCATATTCCTTTCAACTATCGGGAAGAGGCTTGGCCTGATGTTGCACTTCTTCTTTTCCATTTTGCTGAGCTGGTTAACTGGGTATGTGGTTTCAGAAGCGCCTGGAATTCGAGTTTATCTCCTAGAAGCATCCCGTTAGTTCGCTAATTGTTGTGTGAGTAGGTTGATTTTTCATTGTGTGATCACGCTTTTCGTTGCTGTCCACGTTGCAGATGGAGGGTTAAACCTTTTTGGGTGTGTTAGCATGGATTCTCTCCCTTTTGTCTACGAACCAACTTCTGCCGATAAAGATGACGAGTCTGGACCAACGTGTCCGTCGGTGTACCTCATACTGCAGTCTAAACTTGATGTCTGTCGTCGTGATCGCGCAGGCTGCTTGGGATATGAATTGTGACACCACCTGCTAATATAAGCTTTAGTTTCTTTTCAGAATATACCTGTATCAGAGGCTTACTCATCTCGACAGTCCTTGGAGTGATGCGATGACATCCAGTTCATTGCTTCTGTCGTTGTATTGCTGCCTCATTGTCCTCTCGCCGTTTTACTCAGGGGTTCAAATAATTTTATCAGTACAGCAAATATACTCTACGTCGATTGGAGTGTTAGAGCTGAACTTTTACATTAGTTGGGGAGTTTAGTATCGGTCGGAGAAATGCAGCTCTTTGCTGCAGAGTCTGGTCGCTTACACGTGATTTCATGAAAGTGATACTCGCGCTTAGGGCGGTCTGATGGAAAGCTAAATCACTATCAGTCTAGCGCGATCACACGACCCCCTCCAGGCGCAGTAGTGTTTAACCTTATGTTGGTCGTTTTCACAAATTTGCAGTCCAAGGTCTTATTGGTAAACAAGTGATGTGCAGATAATGAGTCATCCGAAATGATTTGGGTGTGATATCAATCTACCCAAGTAGCGATTCTCATCCTTACGGGATCAATGTGGAAGTCTTTGACACCAAGACAGAGCTGTTAAAATCGGCTGTCTCAAAGTTTATTAAGTCTCTAAGTATTTAAGTAATGGACAGACAACCTGTCCAAACACCACTTCACGATCCCTGGTGCATCTGCTATCCCTCAGGCGGAAATCCAAATGTATCAAGAACGCAGAACTGTACAGATAGGTTTACTCAATTTGCAAAGAGGATTTCTTCATTTAGGGAGGAAGAAGTTATTTTTTACGACAAAACGCACACACTGCATTAGCTGGTTCCTCTCATGCCGCATTTCCTCAGCAAGCAGCTAAAAGGAAGTGGGGGAGATAAGGATGAAGACTTTCATTCCAAAGAAAACTAGGGAACGACAAGATTTAAAACTTCCGACGTACCATCTGCAGCAGGGTGGGCCTCTTACTAATCAACGAAGCGTGTCGCATGCAGTTACGGCGTTTAGCGAACATCTGAACGAGGGGATGAGCAGCAAACGCTTTAACTCCGCCCCTCGCGGACACCTCATCGATTTCCAACTCCTCATCATCCGCTTCTGTGGATGCTGTCGGAGCAGCCCCATCCTCTACATCTCTCTTTGGCCGATTTCGTCGTTCTCTCCTCCGCCCTCCTCGTTTTTCTCGATTGGAGCGGCTGTTTCGGCATCTTTCTGAAGCTGGAAATTTAGGTTTACTGTTGGTGGCAAGTGTGCCTTGAGTGTCTCCGTCAGCGTCTTTCTCTTGCACATTTTTCGGATGAACGGTTTCAAGTTGCTCGAGAAGCGTTTTCTTCGTAAGCAAGGTCTACAACAAAAACAACTACTTGGTAAACCGATCCAGACTGTTAGAAAATCGAACAGGACCAACAAAACAACAAACCGTAGGAGTCTTAATCTCGTCTGCCTCTTCCAACCGTTCGGACCAACTAGCATCGCTGTCGTAACTAACAAGTGGAGGCGCGGCGGGATGCATAGAAGTAGCCTCCTCGTCTTGTACCGTTGGCAAGTCCGCCACACCTTCAGGTGTTCCTTCCTAAAGAGGGATGCCCCGTGTTGACTACTAAAGAAGACTGGGTAGAATGAAAAAGTTACAACTGCGTGATAAACTTGCTGGCTCTTCAACATGGTCTTCATTAATTGCTGGCTTATGCGTGTGGGACACGAGCGAACCACCAGAACACGATTCCACCTTCACGCTCTTTGACAAAAAGTAACAGCATATTAGCATGAACCAGTGTAAACAAGGATTCAAAATGGACTAATCACAAGAGGGCCGCTGCTTACCGAACGTAGAGGCTGGGGTTGTTTCTTCAACGAAGGAATTGGAAAGGAATGAATGTTCAAGGAATCATGCTGGAGCTGAAAGTAAACAATGGTGAATATACCTGTTCTACTGAAGGAAGGGTTTCAGCACAGTTAGTCTCCAGCTTTGGTCTCTTGCTGTTTTCATCCCGCGGCTTTTTCAATTCCTGAGGCTTTCGTGAGTTCAGAGAACTGAAGGGTTTTAAAGGGAGTTGATAGTGAGGGATAAGGAAGATGAAACTGTTCCATTATTCCTTGCCCCTGTGGGTTAAGGCCTATTCGTTACTCTATGAAGTGTGATCGCAAATAAGCCCACCAGGATTGGGCTTGCCAATCGAAAGTCAGATTATGGACAACACCATCAAGCTGTAAAATGCCCTCGCAGTTGAATCCAAAAGCATACATCATCAGATGACAGCCACCTTTTTCAACTGTCAATCAACCAGAAGATTGGAAGCAAATTTTTTTAAAAAATCAACGATATGTATCGAAAAATGGACAGACAGACATTCAGTCCAACACCCCAAGAGGACTTCACGCTTACCCGAATTTTCGAGTCAGTAGCACTTGCCCGCGATCAATGCGGTAGCCCACTTCGCGAATCTTTGCTTGGACGCGTTCAAATGTCGGATAGTTTCTACAGTACAATTAAAAACAGGGGATTGAAAATTGTCCTCAAATAAAATGCAATCGAACCAAGAGATAGCAATCCCACCTGCGTCTTGCTTCACGCCACCTCTTGAGAGCAGGATCGCTTTGTTCGTCATGCCTCCTGGCGTCTGTTGTCGAGTTGGCGATGGCATGCTCTGTCTCCAGGTGAAAGGCAATGGCAGTAGGGTGAATACTACGACCGCAGCTACTGTCCTCCGTCCCAGGCACACCTGGACAAACGATGTGCTCTGTGGTATGGCGGTTAAATTCCGCAGCAGTGAAGAAGTGCTGCTGACAACACGTCGCTAAGGGATTGGCAAACTCAGGCTCTGCGATGCCGAAGGAAACACCACAGATACCGTCGCTGTAGTAGTTATGGCACGATTCGGGATCGCGTCTTCGGTACTAGAGAGAAGAAGCATGAAAAGTGGACTGCGTAAAATAAGGTTCGTATACTCCTTCCATCCTCTTCTGCAAAAAGTACTTAGTAAAGAGCTTACATATTAATGCCAATCCTAAAATTTAAGCTTCAAGGGCTTTAGAGAACGTTCATCCCTCTCTATTTCCGTGTTTAAGCATGATAACTGAGTAAAGTATTCGACAGCCTTCCCAAAACACATCCAATTCAAGGAACAATAAAAATTTAAACACTAACCACAAAAAAATACTAAAGTACAACCTAATCATTTGGGCAGAAGTTAGCCTTACGCACCAGATCTGCAACATTAGGTAGAGCAGCGTTTATGGGTGTAGTAGGAGAGGAGGTACACACAGCAAGTCAGAGCTTCATAACTTTTATAAGAGCCCTTGTGAAGAACTGGGACAGTTCATTCCTACCGATTCCAAGCCTAAGATGTGTTGATCAGATGGTGCTGAAGCAATGCTCAAAGAAGACTAAGTGTCCTCCTTCGTCACGAAAAGTAGTGTTTAAACATTTTAGTCGCCATCAGAGTACTAGTGTAGGCTTACTCATTAGGTTGTTTTCCTTCTGAAAGTTGGGAAGGCTATACGCCAGCGACTTAAAAGCTATTGTGGATTACTATCAGCATCACAAATGAGAAACTGTCCTTTAAAAAATCGGTACGCCAAATGAGTCGTCACCTCATTCTTTGATGCTAGTTCTACTAGAGAGTATGGAATGTGCATAGATGGCCTCAACTACTACCGAAGCGTCTGGTTATCTTGATTAAACAAAGAATCGGAGCATTCATTCAAATGACTAGCATCAAGTTAAACAAACATGGATTTGAAACTGAGGCAAATGGGAACAAGGAAAGATAAAGTACAGACACTTAAATCGAAACTTGTAAGGAAAAAAGTGTAATGTATTTTGTTGACTATCATTACTAAACCATGAATGGTAAAAAAGTACAACTAACAGGATAAAATAAATCTCGGGAGCTAAAGATGTATTGTTCCATGCAATGGTGAACGAGAAATAATGGTTCGCCAACGATAAATTGAACTTTAAAAACATAACATTAAAGATCCATAGCAAAACACCATGATAACCTGAAAACGGTGCAATAAAAGGCAGCAGAAATGTTGCCACAGAAGTCGACATCCTTTGCAAGAATGGTGCTCCGAAGTATTTCACAGAGCCTAGTGTGATTTCCATTCGATTCGTAGAAATGTGATGCGCCACAGAGTATTTACATAGTATTCCGTTTTAAGTTCACAGTTCATAATAAAATCCATAAGACATTCATGTAGCAAAGGTGATACTACAAAGAATAGAGGGATCGGATACCAATAGACTTGATAGGAAAGAGACGAAAGCAGCACCAAGAGAAAATGTCAACAGAAAAATCTAGAGTATATAGAGTGAAGCCCTCTGATTAGACTCATTGGACCACTATACAAAGCCGATATAAATAAGCTTTAGCAAAAAAGGCTGGTAAAATTACCATATAGTAGGAATTGCGGATAACTATGGCTTACTTTTTGATTGCCTCCTTGGATTTTAGGCAAGGATTCCTTGAGGAGACTTTCTTGTAATTTCTGTAACGTATTACTGGCCTCCCAAAGGCTGGTGAAATCTGGCAGTTCCATTAAATAGCTAAAATGTGGGGATCGATGAGTATCAGAAGACAAAAAGCAAAAAGAAGGGCCAAAATTATATGAGTACTCAAGAAAACCTCTTACTGAACACGAAAAACCTGAATAGCCCCTCCTCCACACGTCCAACCAACGTCCCCTTGCAGGTTATGACCTTGTGAAGAGCCTCGATCTTTCAAACAACTCCGGAAGCATATAAACCATCAAATTTTTACCCATTTATTTTTAAGCCCCGCAAAAAATTACAAATGATTTTTGCAAAATCAATAAATTGCACTTCAGCCTCTTGGGGATGATTTGCAAAAGATGGTTAATTTTCCCCATTATACTTGTGTACTAACTGTGAGCACACTCACTTACATTTGTACTATATTCTCTGTTAAAATGTATTAAGAAGTTATTTTGCTTAGCATCTTTAGCATCTTTTCATTGATTACTTTGGGAGGAAGCATTTGAAGTTATTGGAATAGCTCGAAGTTCAGTTATCCCACCTCAGAGAACGCGGGCACAAGTCGTCTATTGAAAATTCAACTTATCCACCACTATTGTTAGGATTCCTCTAGGCTAATTCTCCAGGAACCTGGTGATTTCAGTGAGCTTTAGTTGGCTTCGCATGCAGGACATGTGTAATAAAAGCTACCGGAAAATGGCGCTGTAATGTTTTAATTCCGATCTTTTTTTACTCACGCACGCTACTCAAAGTCTAGTCTATGCTATTTCTTTTAAAACTCTTTTTTACCCAAAATAATGCCTTCTACCTAATGGGATGTCTGGGGGCTCTACAGGCGCTTACAGCTTTCTGGGGTTAGAAGGTTAACGTCTTAAGTACAGCTTTTAAAAATTCGGGTGCATAAAAGTAATGTTCGATTTACTCCTCCACCTATATGACTAACGATGCCGTTGATGTTCACTTTGTCTTTACAGTGTGGGTTAGACTTAAGCTTTCGCTAAAATACTCGGCTTGTAATGCTTTGTTTATGCGACCACTTTCTGTCTGGTGGTCATTTGGCATTTCTCTTTGTAGCGTCTCGAGATTTCCCACACGGTAGAAGAAGGCAGTAAGTGAAGCTGGATACATGTATTCCAAAGAGGACAAAGCAATTGGGCCCAAGAGTGGCCTGAGGCCAGCTCACGAGCCCAAAGGTCAGACAAATCCTAAAGTGACCGCCGAACGTCAGGTAGTGACACAAACAAACATTACATTCTTATCCTCTTGCCCGTAGGCTAGCCCTTCTTATCTTCTTAGAATACATGTATTCCGCCCAACTAAGGCCCTTCTCCTACTTAATGGGAAGTTACCGGGTTCCTCATTTACATCAAGGAATATTTGATTAGATACACATCCTCCGCTACAAATAAGAAAATATCTCTATGTCGTTCCGCAAATTTCCATTGGGTTTTAAAATGCGTCACTCCAGAATTGAATAGACGTATATATGTAAAACGAAAAGCGATAGTGTAATGACATGACTCGAAGGTCAGCGTATGTATTAGGAGCAATGCGCTTTTATATAATCGATAAACTAATCGGTGCTTAATTGTCTTTCTTATCAGCAAATTCCAAATTTGGCAACAGTATTGTAGTATCTTGTGACTTATCACCAGATTGAAGAAGGCATTACTTTGGGTTAAATGCATGTTTCCGATGAAGAAAAAAAGGTTTTAAGTCTGAATTCGGTCTGAATGCCTACAAGGGCCAGAGTAATGCCAAAGCAACTGTGATACATCAGATGGTCACATAAACAACGTGTTCCACTGCCTCTCTTTTTAAAGCAACGTCTTCGAAGTTGCTCTTGGTTTCACCTCCTTCGCCACCCACCACACCATATTTGGCACTGCAAGAAAGTACCCACAAGCTGGCAGTCTTGATTATAAACTATCAGAAGACTGGGGTATAGTACTTGGTTTTCTCCTCAGCTTCAAATGGACCTGGAATTTGTGTTCGATCTGGCAGTCAGAATTAAGGCCATGACGAGATGTTGAGACTCTAGCCTGAAACGGATATGATGAAGAGAAATCTGGATCAAACCTATTCTCGTACATGAGGAGATCTGCAGTGCCACTTCCAACATTTGGAAGCGGATGCAGTAGATAGAATTTCGACACAAAATATATCAGATTGGTGTGTTTTTCGCTGCCACTAATTCAGCGTCCCAGCTCTTCCAACTAGGTTTAAGAAAGCATTCATTTGGGTTAAATGCATGCATTTTAGGAAGAAACAAGGGATTAAGTCTGAGTCCAGTCCGAAAGCCGAACCTTGCATACAAGGACCTGAGGCGTACCAAGGTAGTCACCAAGCATTAGGGGGTGGGGGATCAGAAAGGCGAGAATATAAGGGTTCACGGAATGTTAGCCTCCCAATCAAAAGGCACACTAAAAGGAACTAACTAAACGCTGAAGTGGGTCGAGCAGAAGGTGTTCCACACACAAGCTGTTAACAACTGAAGCGACACCGACGTGAACTATCTGGATAAGGTTCGTGTCAGAAGTGACACCACGGTTTTCCTTACATACGGGACAGTGGCTCATCCCGTTTCCCCTGTAACATATATGTTTCAGACGAGAGTTCCACCATCTATTTCTGGAAGCAATTGATGGTCAACAGGTATATGCGGCCTCGAATCTGGTTGTCAGACCGAACGTAACTCCAGATTCAGTAGAAGCTGTCGAGGAGACCAGGTACGGTTCCTCAGTCTGATGCTATCTGTCGACTGGTGCAGTTTGCTCGTGGGTGCTTCCTTTTAGCACTGAATACGTTGTAATGGCTGGTGTGGGAGGTGTAGCAAAGGGGAGCGCCGAGGACGTCGCTCAAAAGAAGAGAGGGCAGTATAATGTGTTGTTCATGTGACCACACGAAGTTCGGCGGTCACTTTAGGATTTGTCTGGCCCTCGGACCATGCTCAGGCCCATTTATTCTGTTCTCTTCGAAACACATGTATAGAGCCACACTTACTACCTTTTTTCACCCTATGAAAGTCTCGGGACGCTAGACTGTAATGGAAAACTAGATATTTAAATATCTAGATGGTATAATAAAAGAATAGAAGATTCTATATGATGAGACGTTGTGCTAACCATAATCTACACGTACAGCAAACCAGATTTATAAGTAGCGCATAAAATCTTCCTTGTGTGAAATTTTTAATGCTTTGGGACTCTGCATTCCAACTAAACATTTGTAGGCTATATCATACCTTAAATATGCGCGCAGCATCTTACATTGCCTGCCGAAAATGGAAAATTCTTGAACATTTGTGTTTTTTACTAATGAGGCTTGATATGAAACCATTTAGTTATGCCTGGATAGTTGTTAATGTGCGTCAAAGTTCACTACGCTGAAGTTTATTTTCACAAGTAAACCGCTGAATGGAAAAAGCGCTTAAAGTAAAGGTGGTACATGTGCTCGTAGTCGTTAGTAATTTTGCAAAAAATAGGTTAATAAACGAATGCTGATTTGTATGTCTTGAGCAAATGGACTCGTTTAAGAATTTGTCTTCACAGCTCTGTAGAGACGGGGAAAATACGTAATTTCGCTTGTTGCAATATTTTTACATGCTTTAGTATAGAATCAGTTGGTGTAAATACACTAGACGAGCCTAGAGATTTTGCTAATTCTGATGTCACTGAGGTATGCATCGTCAATAAATTCTAGTTCTTGAGGAACTCACAAGGCTGCGAAGGGATAACTTCAATCTCCTCCTCCTATGTCACAATTACAGAAAAATTTATGAGAGCGATTCAAAAGGCAATCCTGCCCTCGTAAACTCGATTTATTTCAGCTTATTTTTGTAGCGAATCACAGACCTTGAAAGCGAGAATTCTCGCCTTGCATGTCAACTACAAGAGAAATCACATTTGCTAAATTGTGCATCGTAAGCTCACGGCAAATTGGTATAGATTTGTAGTAAAATGCTTGCTTCCCTGAAATCTGAAAATGAATCTCTCCAAGCCGATCATGAGGACTTAATTACCAAGTTCCAATCTTCGGAACGCGGTAATATTTTGGTTTATTTTTATGTTTCTCATTGCTAGAGTGGATTCAGCGTTATAATCACTTGTCACAGAAACTACAAATCCAAAAGACGCTTCAGTTCCGAATTGAAAGTGATCACGAAGCTATGGAAGACGAGTCGTTGCTACCTGAGAGTGCACAAAAGCCGTGAGTTTGTGTTTAGTATATTAAAAAATTTACTTGGTCAAAACACTTACTTAGATACATATTTTGAAGTGAAATCTCGGAGCTTCAAAGACATCTTTCTGAGGCCCGGTCAAGAATTATTTTTCTTGAGACGGAGCTCAATGCTATTTCTTGCAGAGAAGCCATAACTGTGGGAACAGAAACGGATCCTTTATTTGGCGAATCTCAAGAAACCGATGCAAGGTTGCATCTTTCACCGACTCCTTCGCCACGTATCAGGTCCAATTTGAATACTGATTCGTCAAAACCTCTTTCAGAACTTACTGCTTCGTCAAAGAGTCGAGAATATTCGGAACTTCTGCGGCGACACAATGCAGCTCGATTGATAATTGAGGATTTGGTGCACAAAAACGTCTCATTGAGCAAGGAACTAGCCACTTGCCAGCAAGATCTGGGCGGCTATCAGTCAAAACTGGCTAAGGTGTCAGAAGAGCTACTAACAGAGCGAGCACTACATGCTGAGAACTTAGGAGATTACAGAAAAGAGGTGCAGGGTCTTCAAGACCGAATAACTGATCTGCTTGAATATCAAGGTCGATGTGATGCACTGACTTCTGAACTAAGTCAGCTTAAGGAGAAAGAAGAGATATTTAAATGTGAACACACTCATCAGCTCCAAAACCTTGACATGGTAGGTCAGGCTCAGTGTGTGTTTTATTCCTTTAGATGCTACATCAGGAATGCAATAGAGCTGCTTATGATTTAATGACTGGTCAGAATACGGAACCAGAAGAGATCGATGATAAAGCGGTAACTGCTGTCAGTTAGTTTATTTTTTTCTATTTTTTTACAGGTTCGCGTTCATTTTGACAGACCTGAACTGATGGAACAGGAAGCCGTTGCTTACAGCAGTCCACCCAGAAAAGCCGTACATCCTCATCTCGAACCTCCTGTTTGCGGTCTGTCTTAATTCCACATCTTTCCCCATCTGGCGAAGTTATCATTCTTAGTTTCCCTCAGTATCTGATGCTTATGCTGAGCTATTTATACTAACACTGTAACCATTTATTTTTTAGCCTCGAAGAGCATTATTCCTAACGTTGTGTTTTCTATTTTTAAATAGAGGAGACAGTTTATGCAGAAGAACCTGCATCTGAGGTTGAAGACCCCATTCAGGACGTTGTTAATCCTCTTCATATTTCCGGAGGCATACTAGACAAGACCATCCAGAAGTTGCAGGTAGCTCTGAAGCGCTTACAATCGGAAATCTCGGTTATGGAGGTAAATTTCACCGTCACGTCTTACTTTCGCCTCACTGAAATTAGACACCTGAGCTTTGTCCCATGTCGAGAGGTGACGAGGGTGATTGTTGCACCATAGACGCCTTTAACTCTGTGGATAGACTAAAAGAAGTCCGCCTCATCATTCAAAGTCTTCTCAATCACTTTGACAACATTCGAGCCATGAAGGTATGTTTCGTTTTTGCTTCTGTTTTGGTAACTCTTTGTAGCTATCTCTCAGTAGAACGATTAATAGGAGTCTCCTAGTGAATGCCTCCGTAGAAGTGGGTTGTGATCTCCGACGAATCCATTCTACAGTTCTGCCTCTTCAGGATGAAAATAAAAAGAAGGCAGAGGACGAGAATGTCTTAAGCTTCTCGCACTCCACTGCAGGTATAACAACCATTGAGGACTTGAAAGACCATGATAACGAGGCGATAACAGAAAGGAGTGGTGAGGCTACCTTTGATATTTCTCGCGAAGATATCAAGTCTTCCGATGTCTCTGCCATTGAGGCTCGAAATCGAATCTTCTTTGATCGTGTCACGTTGGCGGTAGGTTTTTGGGGATACCGTGTTGTAATATGTACCACTTGCTGACTCTAAAATGGTAAATGAATAATAAATTCCTTTTGACCTTCAGGTTGCAAAGATCCAAGACGCCGTAGAGGACTTTTCATTTAAAGCTGCCACGGAAGTGCTCACGGCTTTGGCTTCACAACCAGTCAAAGATGCCAGGCCTGATTATGATGATTATGATTATGGTGATTATGATGGCGATATTGAGGGCGATGATAACGATGTGGAACGCATGGAGACGCGAACGGGAAATCGAAGTCGGACATCCTCTATCTCTGATGACACGCTGAACGACATCTCCCGAGCTCATACGGGATTTTCAGAAATCGCTGAGGAGTAGGTCGCCTTGTTCCACCTTCTGGCCTTTTAACTGGAATAGTTGTTTTGCAAGTTAAGATCTCGATTAATTCTACGTGCATATCAGTCGACGAGGATATTACATTCCCAACTTGTAGACACCTCTAGCATCTTAGAACTCGGTTTTGGGTTCGTTATCGGACTTTATTCCCTCCTCTTTTACTCTTTTTATTCAGAGAAGCCGCTGAAAAAGGCATGCGCTCGAAAAACCGTCACCTTCGTTGCCTAGATCCTGCCAAACCCTCCCATGACATCACTGTCGACTATGTTAACGACCTCCTCACCCGTTTTGTTGACATGATGATATGCATCCGTACCCAAGTTGTGCACGGGACTGGAAGTTCTAGAAGAGCTTCTGCTTTTGAGACAAACGATCACAATCATTCAGCTTTCTTGGAGTGGACAAGTAAAGGTCGTGAGTGGGTCGAGCAATTTATTATTGCACTTCAGAATACCTCAATGCTGTCCTTAGTGTGAGCTTTCCATTATTGCTCCCTTGTTTGTGCTGCTCAAAATCGTCTGACTGCTTTCCATTCTGTTCAGTCAATCTAATTTGGAAGAGTTGGAGCGCGAAGTAAGCGCCGATCTTCCCAATCTGAGCAAATCGCAGGCCGAAATGGAACAGGAGTTGCAGGTAATTTATTACGGTAATCTTAACTTTTCATTACTCTTTTGCGATCTCACCGATATATATTCGCATCGTCTTATTATATGTAACATAAAGGTCAGTATTTTGTGCCTTTCATTTCGACAAGCATCGTTTCAAGCTACCGCTACCTCTGCTCTGCAGAATTACTCCCTCTCCACCACTTAGTATCAACGTCTTACATACGTTTAAAGGCATCATTTCATTGTTTTGCGCTGAAGCACCCACCTCACTCTCAAGGTGGTCAAATCTCATTCCTACACCTTAGCCTTTTTGCCACTACCAAAGTGTGTTCTGACTGAAAACTCACCACCACGGACGCGGCATGGACACTTCCACTACCTCAAAAAGTAATGGAGCGCATCTACCTTACTCACCCCTTCAGCATACGCTCTCAACCCAATTCATTGTCCCTAAGTCAATCATGGTTATCACAGGCTGGCAAGTAACAAATAACATTTCACCTCTCCTCTCCTACACTCCAACTGCCTAGGAGAAGGATGCTCAGACCTCACAGACGAATGGACTAATTCCTCAGGACGGTTATGAAGCCCTCGTAGCGAAGTATGATCGACTGTCAGTGCTGAATGTGGAACTGCAAAATGCGCATGTCCTTTTGTTGGAGGAGTGGGGTGCGGCACGTCGGCAATACGACACAACCGTTGCTGACCTCCGCACTTCTTGTGATGAACTTCGCGATGAATTGGAGCGCTCCCAGGACGCTGCTCGTTATCGCAGCAGTCGGATCGAGGAATTGGAGGTAGGCACAAATACTTACTACCTATCTTGTCATCCAAAGGCACGAAGGCATTATAAGTGTTTGTAAAGTAATGAAGGTATGGAAGTCAGATTTGGAATGAACAATCCGAAAAGAATTTATGTTCGCAAATTTCTTTATTCTGCGCTCGTTGCTTTTTCTATCTCAGTTTCTCCATCTGGAGGAGTTGGAGATTGGACGCTATTCAAAGTACCACCACCGTGGCTACCCTATCATTCTATTTGTCTTTTACTACTGGTACAGGATATCTAGACCTTTAGAAACCTAAAACTTACCCATCGCTAATCAATGTGCTTCGCGTTGTACTCACCAAGGACTGCCTCACAGAAGCCAACACTCGAGCTGCTAGTCTGTTGCAAGAGTTGAGTCAAACCAAGGTGACAATCACGAGTCTTCAGGAGCGCCTAGAAAAGGCGGACACTGAGGTCTCCCATCACCGGAGTGAGTTGGAACAGTGCAAGATGCGGACGCAGGCCGTCACAAACTTCGATGATACAACTCCTCTCTCCCTCACTGCCATCTTTGACTGCCTTTTGGCTGGTTTAGAAGACAGAATTCAGTTGGCGGTAGAGGAGAGGAAGCGTGAAGAAGAAGACAGAATTCGAAGTCTCACGAGCTCTTTTGAGTTAAAGGTCAGCAGTTTGGAGGCGGAGATGGAGAAGCAGGTTGAGGTAAGTCCAACTATCTGAATTCTCAGACATCAAAAGGCTATTCGAAACCGTGAAACCTTTCTGGTTTCCACTTTTATGAAGTACCTTTGGTGCATCTGATTTTCCCATTTTAGACTTACGAGGACGAAATTAAGCAAATGAATTCCAAATACTCCAACCTCCTGGAATCCTCACAATCTAAATATGCATTCTGTATGAAACCTACCTTTGTTTTGCCCTATTTGGTGATGTATCCAAGTGCCTTTGATTGATGGAAACGTCTACTTCTCAGACGAAGAACGCTGTGAAACTCTGGTCTTCCGAGAACAGGAACTCAATGCTGAGTTGGAGACAAAGTTAGTGGAGCTGGAGCACCTTCGTCAAGACTACCAGATGTTACAAACTGAGGTAGGCATTCTACGACGTCGAGCAATGAATGCAGAACATGCAATGAGTGAGGAGTTGGCTGAAAAGGCACGTAAGTATCCCGAACTCAAAGCTATCGCTATGGATCTCAAATCCCGACTGTTCAAACGTGCTGAGTAGGTTTAACAGTGATCTCCATGCCTGAGGGATTTTCTATCTGTTTAACTTTCATCTCCTTCTTTCGCTTAGACTGCTGGAGCACTCGTTAAACGAGGCAAAGCGTCTGCGTCGAATCATTCAGGAGAATGATGCAAGAGCAAAGGAGTTTTTGGAGGAATTGGAACGACTCCGTACCCAGATTTTAGCGAAAAATTCATCCATTCGTCACTTGGAGAAGCTGGCACAGCAATACTCCGAAGGAAGGTTGAAGACTTCCCCTGTTGGAAGAGTATCGGAACTAGAGTAACTTATTAGAAAGCAAAAATTCACTAAGTCTCTTGTCAACTAATCCAGCATTGCTCCATACTCCTTTACCTTTAGTCCTCCCAAGTCTCTTTCCGCTGAGCACCTGGAAAAATCGCCTCCACAGGCCTCGATGCAAGTGACAACATCAACAAGCACAAACGTCAGTGGCAAAGGAGAGGAGCCTGATAGCCTATGCTCAGTGACCCAACATTCCTTCCTTATCGACTCCACTCACAAGTCAACCAACACCGCTAAAACCTCCTCCTCGAAAACTCCCAGTGCTATCACCGTTCCAGTGGTGGTGATGGCGAAAGAGGATGAGGTAGCTCAAACCATCTCCTCAGGGATTGTCTACTCCGCGCCTCAGTGGTAAGCTTGCCCCTGCCAATCACTGGCTGATGAACTTGCCACTCTTCTCTATTTGCTGTTAGCCAAGACTAGCTTCATTATCAGTGTTGGGAGAAAAATTTATGATCTAGTGAGGATATAGATGATGTGATGCATTCTTTCCCTTCACCCACCTCACACTCAACACAGCATCGGAACTTCGCGTCCTCTGCTGTTGGACGCCTGTGATGCAGAACCATGCCACCAGCACCCATCCTCAACGACTGCTGGTGAGACCATTTCCATTGTCGACGTCTACCAGGATGAAGAGATGGAATGCTCACTGGAAGGAGTGACGCAGAGCTTCGGCAGCAAAGGAGAGGCCTCACTCACCATTACTATCTCACTGCCTTCCATGAAGCATCTTGCCTCTGGAGGAGAAGTGAAGATCCCCAAAGACATCTCCTAGGGCTACCTGGAAGTGCGATGCAATTTCACTGCACACACCTTCATCCCCTCGGTTGGTCTCCCTACTGGATTTTGAAATCAGCTCCTTTGGAGCCAAATCAAATTGCACCTTAACACAGAGTTTGAAGTTCGAGATGAATCGCCAGTTTTTCTATTTTAGTTCATTTTTAAACCATCACTCCTAGTAGAACATGTGTTTCAAAGCTGATACTTCCTCTGGAAAACTAAGTTTGGCAAGCGCATGGCTGTGATTCTGCTCAAGCCCTTCGACTGAAAAAGTCAACTTTATTCCACTATCCAGCATTGACAATTGTAAGCAGCTTCTCCGTACTTGTCTACTTCATCGCCACTTTTGCCAATGTTGCTAAGCATTCATGTTTCTTTTTTAGCGAACAGTAATGTGATTTTGTGCCGCCTATTCTGACGAATGCTTTAGACTGATTTGCAATCATTGCTGCTTTTTTTCTGATTGGGAATATTACTAGTGCCGTGGAAGTCTAAAGAATTCGGCGTTTTGGCTCGTCTAAAGTGAGAGGCAATGGACGGGTATACTAGTTGTAGGGTCCTGAGACTTCCCGCCGGGTAGAAAGTATTAAGTGGTGCTGAACGCATGTATTCCAGTGGGAACAAAGGAATCAAGCATAAGCTTGGACCAAAGGCCGGTGTGCGTGTACAAGCATTAGAAGAATACCAAAGTAACCGCCAGACATCAGATGGTCGTATGGAAAAGTATTGCACTTGCTTGATTCTACGATCTTGAGGGTGGTCAGCCGAGGATCGCAGGTCAGGGTTCGTAGATGTTTATGAAAAGACTCGAATATCCTAACTGGTGCTCACAGGTGAATGTAATGTTCCGTCATTTAATTAAACCTCTAAAAAAAGTCGAACGTGCTGCTAAATAGTTTTCCATTGAGTAATCAAGCTTAACGCTATTGTTGCGAATATTTGTGGAGCCAAGCGTCTTTTCTTTGGCTATGCTGGTAAAATATATGAAAGACTTTACGATTAATTTGCTTCCAGTCGTGAATATTACCGCAAACACTACTTAGTAATTTGTCACCATACGTTTCAAATAAATATAATATAAATATTTTAAATGGCAAAACTCCAATAAAATTCTTTTTGGTGGTCTTAAATTGTTTTAAGAAACATTGAGTTTAAATGCATGTTTGTTGATGTGTTCATGCTCTTGTCGGCGTGTAAATAATTCAGTGTGCGGAAATTATGCCGCGAATGGCGCTAAGATGAGCATAGTTCAGAGTTCTGCTATTCAATGCGGTCCGGTTTTTCTAAGAGCTGCTGTGAGTTGGAACTCGTTTTTTCATCAATCGCTCTCGGCATGATCATCGTCCTTATAATTATTAATCTTCTTTGCACCTACTTTCATTTCTTGATTGAACTTTACCGGCTCAGTGCTTACTTGGACAGCTTCCACTGTACTCTTTTAGCCAAGGTTCTTTAGTGTAGTGCGTGCGTTTTTGTCCCCTTCAAAAATTAGCATTTTCTGAACCTTTAAACGACGTTTATCTTCTCTGAACTACCACTGTCTTGATTTCTTAGGCTATTTCTTGCGAAGCGCCTTAATTATTTTATCTCCCCTATTCTACTGTAGTTTTTTATTCGCAGTCTCTGTATCTGTGTTTTCTATCTTGATATTTTAACTAATTGGCGAATGGGGTATAGTGAATGAATCTGTGTTCACTGGACTTGGTAGTTCTTTGTGTGCAATTTTACACCCCTCTTATCTTACAATTAAGTCTGCCATTCATTTAATTTATTACTGTATCGGCAACGTAAAGGCTGCACATTTGATGTTATTCTTCTCTCAGTAATTCTGCGCTTCAGTTTTCTGTCGTCTGCATACATTCACTTGTCAAGACATGCTTCCCTTTGAACCTTTTATCTTCTCTTTCGCGCAGCATTATGAACTGTTCCTGACCTATGACTCTTCTGCTTATGTGCTGATTGGTATTCATTCGTTGGAGCCTGGGCCTTTCTGGTTTTATTACTTTGCTATTTTTTTCTTTCCCCTTTCCAGATAGCTTGGGTCTCCGGTGACTTAACCAACACTCAAATCTTCTGTCTCCAGTGTCTCGAGGGTCTGCGCTACAATCCCACTTTCCCACATTTGGCTGCTTGTCTCTACTTTGTGAGTCTTCATTTCCATATGTCGTTGAATTGATGCTTATGTTGAGGGAGAAACATGTCGCCATGCATTCTAACGATCCAAAAGGTAGTTCGGCGGATTCATTCAAATTAGATTGGACTCAGTAAGCTTGTCCCATTTTAATGCAAGACCGTCTCAGGACCTCGTTTAATTCATTTCATCATTCTTTAAGAATGATCGAAGGGATAAGTTTAAGGTTGTTTTTATTCCTGGTAAGTCGCGTCGCTAAATCTGATGTGAGATGTTGCATCTAAGGGAAATCGTTGTAGTTCTGCCTTGCAAATGATTTTCATTTCCATGTAGGGATTCATATCTTTCGATGACTTATTACTTTAGAAGATGTGACGCGAATTTGCATGGTTTGCGGCATCCCTAAATAGGGTAATGAGTCCCATGGCTTGCGGCTTAGAATGGTGATGAGGATTGGGGTGAGCATGACGTTGTAGGTGCTGCCACCCCGTTACATATTTGTTCTTACCAAATATCTCATTGGCCACAGATTTGGAAAGGCTTGCACTCTCTAATTGGTGAATTTTCTCTGTTCATTTATCGTCAGACCAAGCAAGTATGGCTTTATTTTCAGTTTTAGATTCATAGTGCTCTTGACTGGGTCTTGTGCACTTGTCATTTATTCGTGTCACTTGTAAACTTCGTGCCAATCCCCGTTGCTGGGTGAGCAATTGTCTCGTCTGTGGTTGCAAGCCAAGCATAGAAAATACAGCAAAAGTTTAATTGAGTCTCAGGCCGACTGATAATGCTGATTCCACTCTAGTTACTCCTTTCAGTCTCGTCCCAGTAGTTTTGGGTTCTCTGTTGTGCAGTCGTATCCAGTGGCAGTTTGAAGGGCGTGGTGTCCCAGTGCTTTGCTACAGTAAATGCTATTCTCTTCTTTCGAGCCAAATTTCACTACCTAATGCGTGGCAATGGAGTGGAAACCGAGGCGATTTCGGCAGATTCTTCATCTTTGCATTTATAATTCGAAAATTCCTTAAATCTACTCATTACCATTCTGTGGGCACAGAGCTGTGCTGTCCGGACAGTAACATTATTTCTTCGTTCACTACTGTTAATTTCATGGTTATTTGGATTTTAATTTTTCAAGGGGCTGATTAGCTATCTGGAATACATTAGCTCTCCAGCCACTTTCTTTCTAAAGGCGTAACAAGGCGTTGCTTGTTTTTTTTCAAGAGTTTGTGGAACCTGGAAGTGATCGTGAGACCAAAATCGCAGAGTGAAAGTGCAAACTGCGGAGATTGAAGAGGTCATATGGCTAACTGTAAATTTGAACAGGCCATGATTTTTCCATTAATTATGGAGGACATTGCAAATGCTCATCATTAGTTATGGTGCTTTTTTGTCAGAAATGATTTGTAACAGATTCTGCTGGTATTGGGATCCAACTGGTTAATGACTCAACTATTTGAACTTTTCATTAATTCAATAGGTTCGCCTCCTTTAAACGGTATTGTGGCGTTCCGTGGTTGCGGTGCAGGCGAATGCAGCAGAAGTAAGAATACACGGTCACTACTCTTAAGGACGGCGTTGTAAACTGCCGAGTTTATAGTTTTCACTTTGGAGAGTCAAAGCATTCTTTGTTGCCTTTACTTGTTTGCTCTACCGCTGTTGGACCTCAACTCCTAATTATTCATCATTTTTGCCAGCTTATGGTCTCCTCCTTTCATCACCTTGGCAAAGTTCAAAGAGGTCATTTTCCAATGTCTCTCTCCCAGCCTTGGGAGTTAACGTCGTCCCTTAATACGAGTAGATTATCCATGGCATGGCTAACATTAAAACATTTGGAGATAAAGTACTCATGATTTTCGAAATTCTCTGATATCTAATATCGTAGTTTGGGAACGTTACCATTCCCACTAAGAAGTAACTGTTTTGTTGGCAATTTCTCACTTCTGCGTCCGCCACGAGGCCATTAACAGCTTTTATTAATCAACAATGTCATGGCCTTTGTCTGGCTGTATTAGTCGTCCCAATTGCTTGATTGATAGCATTACATACGAAGTGATCCATGATGCGTTAAGGTTGTGTTTGTACTCAATTAACGATACTCAACATTTTGACTTTCCTCGGACCTGCATCTCACACTGCGTTTATTTATTCTAAAAGATCGCTAAAGTTTATTCTCTCGTGCTTGTTTTCCACTTGTCATCTATTTATAGCCTATGGCAGTGGGCTAATGTCAAAGTCAGTATGTTAAAATCGCTTCCCTATGGCGTATTGGGACGTGTTCTGAAGTGTGATGCTCATTTGTTATTCAAATGGAATCTGGCGCTGACAGTCGGTTGTACTCCGGCGTAAATGTCTGGTGTTCCTCTAGAGGACTTGTTATTGGTCCCCGACGTTTCCACGTCCTCCTTCCAGGCAGTCGAAGTGTGAGAGAGAAGAAGGAAAGTGCTACATACAGTCTTTGCTGATACCAAGTCCTGCCAAAAACAGCGTGGCGAAATGTGTCCCTGTTTTGTTTGGAGGAGGAGATGGTTGCGTTTTGCCGTTTGTTAAGCTACAGAAACTTTAATAGATAGGTTTGGTGATAATGGAAGTGTTTGTGTTGAGGCGAACCTTGGTGATGATAGAGGTGTTGCATTGAAGGTGGAGGAATTGACTTACTGTCGATAAACTTAAGCAATTTAGAAGCAAATTTGATGCCATGGTATCAGAGTTCTCGTTTAGAAGAAAGTAAGCAGTGTGAAATTCGGTAATTGGGGCTTCGTACTTTTTCAATCTCTGATTTGCTCACCCCTCGGCTGTGGAACATAGCAGGATCAAAATTATGACGCATCTTGCAGACCGAACCTTCTAAATGTATTTGTCTGAACGGTGAAATATCGTTTTTTCAGAGTATGGAAGTAATTTGTGAAACGTGGAACGTTTTTCCTGGCACAAATCATAGTATGTAATGTGGGGACTTCTTTCTTCCCTCCCAGTATATTTTCTATCTAACAGTCCGGCTGGGGTTGAGCGTGAGCTTAGTCACACCTTTCGCTACTGCAGAAACAGTTTATTCAGTTATTACCTTTATTGATGCCATCGTGGAATAACCGTTTTTTCTGGGCTGTAGTAATTGATGTTTTTGCGACAGGTCTTGGCGGAATAAACGTCTCTCACCCTTGATCGGATTCAAACGTGAAAGGAAGGCTTGGTTGTTTGCGAGCAAGAAATGTTCTTTTTCAAATTCCTTTTTGTCACGTGATCTTCTTTATACTAACATCAGGATTGCCACTGGAGCGTTAACTTGCCAGGCAATCGTAGTGGCGACGCGATAATGGGTTATGGGTCCAAGCGAAGTGTATCAACTTGGTTTCATGCTAAAAGGTACAGTTTTACCGTATCCTCCGCCAAGTTCCATTGCGTCGGTGGGAGGGTGGTTTTTTCCTATGATTGAAACGTCGAGGTCCAAGTTAACGGCATCGGTTATGTGCTCGCTTTTTTTTTCTTGATTTACCTTCACTCAAGTCCATTCTATTTGGAATCGAGGGAACGTAAGAGTCTCAAACTTTTCTCCTACCTTCAGAATGCATACTCATCCCTCGCTAGTCTTGTTTTGTTGCTGTCACTTTCTAATGCTTTTTTCTGCCTTTCAGCTGGCCTTCTGCGCTAAGAGTGACAAAAGGACAGAGTGTATCCTTTTTATCTCTTATTTACGAGTTTATTGTGCTGAAAGTGACCGAAATTGTGTTCCAGGGACGAAAACAGCCGTTCCATCCACACATCTTCATTATCTTTGATGGAGGACTTTAATGCTCCTCCAACCATTTACTCCTTCCACTTACTCATTAGACCATCTATCCCATTTCATTGCCTTCCCTTGAGGAATCCCGAGCCCACCCAGTCAAATAGCCAGCTTTATTTGCTAAAACACTGTATTCGGGACTCCATTTTGCAGTCTTTCGTAACCTCATCTTCATAAGGAAAGTGTTTGTATTGAAACATTCTTGTTAGTAGTTAGAACGAGCATGACTCATCACTTGTGATCTGGTGTTTTTGCTATATTCCTCCTTGACGTCCACTTCGGTGATGCTGCCAGACGCCGACGATGTGATTGATTGTCTGCAGAACAAGTGCAATACCAAAGCGCTGCGCTTCAATCTGCCCTGGTCTCTGCTGGAGTCCTTCAATGGCACCTCTAAGAGTAAGTCGTATTGGAATGGACCCATCCGTCCATCTTGAATCCGTTTTAGCTTGGTCCATTCATATCCATTGAGACCGAGTATTTTAAATTCGCTCACCTTCAATTTATCAGCATGCTTTCTCAGGGTGTCTACCCTCGTTGCACCCATCCGTCTCGCATCGCACCTTCTAGCAGCAGTCGAATCTCATCAACATCAGTTCTGGACTGTTTAGCTGAAGGGATTCGAGTGTTCATTACCGGTCTTGGAAATGAGCCAATCGCTTCCTAATTTTAGGTCTGTAGTTGCGGTCAGAGTGAAAGGTACAGTGGTAAATATTAACTCAGCATTTCCCCTTGAATTCCATTGCACACGAGTTCGTCTTTGAATAGTTTACACTGTAGTGGAACTTTCTTCACTTAACATTTAAGATTTTCACGACTTCTGGTTACCAATCAACAGTTGCTCTTTTCATTACAATGAAGAGCTGGAGGATTTCCGCCCTCTTTGTAATGTTCCCTTTTCCTATTTAATCACGGAACAGTGCCCTCTCTCATCAACTCCGTTTTTGGCTTAAGAACTGTTAATTATGAAAGTTTCCTTGGAGCCTTTAAGGTCTACACAGGCCGGTTGGTTTGGTTGCCTTGGAAGGCACGTATGTTCTCAAAAAATCTGTCAAACGCCGCCTAGCCCTACTCAGAGTTAATTTTGAGGTTTCATCGCCCTCCACCTCTTTCTCCAATCGTTGCTATTAGCGACTAAGCATCACCTTTTTGTGCGTTTCCTAGGCTCTTCGGAAGATGTCCTTTTTCGATTGCATCACGGCGGGTAAAATAAGGGAAAGGAATTGTACATTTTTATGAAGTTGCTTCCCTTTCTGTAAAATTCAAGGTGCCCCGTTGTAATTGCTTGGTCCGTTGAAGTAGTCTTTAACTTGATGCTCTCAAAGACTGGCTGCAAGCATGGAATGACGATAGGCAGGACTGGGTGGTATCTAATTAGGCCTTTAGAAATGATACGGTGCCTTCTCTTGAGGTTTACCACGCAATGCGTACTTAGTGATGCGGAGCGTATACGCACCAAACTGGTCTCTGCATCCTTCACTATGCCACTGGTTTAGTGCTGAGCTTTTGCAAATTCCTCAATGCATTCATCCTCAGCTTTATTGCAGTTCATAACTGTCGGATGTAGTGAGAAAGTGGAATCTGACCTGTCATCCATCTCCTCAGAACCGAGGTCACATCAAACCTTGCTTCCTTTGATAGCCGACTTGGTTGAATAAGTTACTGGTCGACAAATGAATGTATGGACAGATTGATGAATTTACTACGAACTTAACTTTTGGATTTCCTCATTTTTTCTTCCAAATCTGTTTTCATTAGCCGCGTTCACCTCGGACCCAGTCTCTGCCTCCATGTGGCGCCAGACTCATTTGTAACGCCTAAATAGCTGGCGCTGTCGGTTTGTCGTCTAATTAAAAAAAAACTCCTACTTTCTGGTGTCGCCACCGCATGTCTTAGTTTACTTGGCTAGCAAGGCCACTACATGTAGGTTTCATTGCTTTCGTTGACACTCCCTCCTATTGAAATTGACGCTGAAAAGGACAATTTGAACACGCAGGGAGGAAGGTCGGGCGGGTCGAGTGAACGCTGGTTCATTGCTCGACGAGTGATACGCGCATCGTTGCGAAGGAAGCATTGGTTAATAGGTCATCGATACCTCTTCCTACATTTCAATTGCCTTCATTTCACATTGTTTTTTGGGTAAAAATGCCTTTCTAACCCTTGCTCTTCGTTCTTCCCACCATCATCATGACAGGTTTCTTTGAACTGGCCAACAACGAGAACGTCACAGCTTTGTGCAACGGTGACATCAATGGGGACAGCGAAGTGGATGGAGGTGGGGATGGGGAGTACTTTATAGCGCCGCCCGCTTGGTATCATCACTCCTGCAATCATTTCACTCCCGAGAATTACGAATCGCTCGCTCTCTTCTGTCTCGAGATGGGCCTGTGAGTTTGTTACAATCCACTCTGTATTCGCAGGTGTAATCGTGAAGGGGGGGAGGATCTGTGTGATGCTGAAAACCGTGAGTGTCGATCATGATTCAACTCCATTTGAATGTGTTTATGGCGTTTACGAATTGATTGTGCTTTTCAAGACTGGCAGGCTCTCCACTGAATGCTTTTTTGTGTGACTCATGCGACTGTATTTGTCTACTCATCCAGTCGTGAACTTGGTGTGGCCTTCGCAGTACGAGCCCATCAGGAGTCGAAGCGCCGCGAGTCACCCGATTTCTGCGTCAACGACGGTGATGGCACCTCTACCACCACCACCTCCTCTTTCCTCCGAATCCCCAGTCTTAGTCTCCCCCTTCTGCGCCATCTTGATCTCCCGCTGCCTCTTCGACAGGATGAGGAGGGTTGGTTGGGTTGTTTTTTTGTTATTGATAGAAAGTCCTTACCTCCTGCTCTTTTTCCCTTTCATGCCTTGAATCCATTTCAGTAGCTGAATCGGTATAAATTCAAGGATGACTTCGTCTTCTGCTGCCTAAGTAGAAAGGTCTTGGATGACTAGTGGTAAAGAAGTGGTAACCAACTCTCTTGTTGGAAGGTTTTGATTCTATTTAGAAACTCGTGGTTTGAAGGTCTTGAGATTGCCTTCGTTACACGGAATCCAGAAGACATATTCATCGCTCGAGGTGCGAGAGCACATTATTGTGTCAGTTCAGCAACACTTCCACTGATACACTACATGTAGAAGGACATGTAGATCTGGAAATAGTGGTCATAATAGTCAGATGTGCATCGAAGCGAAAACCGTGCTCCCATTCTTCCACTCCATAGGCTTGCCTACCGACGACTTAGAAGCTATCTTTCCCTCTGTATCGTCGAGTCAACCACCTCAAAAGCCTCAGCCTGAGGAGAGTGCAGTGCGAAGACGGGCGCGTGGTTCCATCCTCAAGAGTCCCTCCTGCAGCAACGATTGTGATAGACTCGTCCACTCGGACGCTACCGGTGATGACGGTGGTGGTAAGCTCTGCCTCTTCCTTCCCTCTCCCTCCCTTTTCCTTTTTTATCCTCTTGTATTTGTTTGATCGTTGCATAACATCAGGCTGTCTGTCTTTCTTGCTCCCTAGTTGTATGTCTGCTGGGAAATTACGTATATTCACACCATTAATCCCTCTTGTGTGCCATCGGCGGTCATTTCTTGATCATGTTTCCCTCCCCAAAGTGGTATCTGAGTCATGACACTCCAGCTATTACAGCCGAAGGGTCACCTGATTGATTCCCTTGATGCACAGCGATTACTGTCTTCCATCTTCATTCAGGTGCTAGTTGAAGAACCTATTGCTTCTCTTGAATTGACCTTGTTTTTAATCCCATCATTTCACGCTCCGCAACCGCATTCACTAATGCCTTTTTCTACCAAACTTGCATTTTGATGTGCTGCCAACTAATCTGTTGCCTTCAGTGTGCCACGATAGTCCACGAGTGGAGAAGCGTGTCCGTTTCTCCCTTTCTGCTTCTCACCCTCCTCCCGACATTGAGGCCGAGTTTGGAGGACGTAGCAACAGTCAGCGCCTCCAGGATATGGCGCGTCGTCGCGGCTACCTCTATCCTACAGACGACGTAATCAGCACCGGTAATGACAACGACGACAGTGATGACTCTGGTGGTGGCGCTTTCGATCGTCTAGTGGGAGTTTTCTGGCCTGACGGAAGTAGAAATGGCGGCCATCGCCGATTGAGGTGGCGAGGACGGCGACGCTATCATCACCATAATTTTGGCAGGTGTCTACTGGATGTCAGTGCTTTCCTCACCTGTCTCTTTGCTCTCCTCATTTTCTCCCTCCTTTTCCTCTCTCTTGTTGTGTGTATCCCATTGGCCTGGTTCACCACCTCCACCGGTGATGGCACGGTACTGACCGGAACCTGCATTCGACTACTGAATGCATTCGGTCTGCATGCACTTCTGGCAAGATGATACTCTCCCTCCCCCTCTCTCTCTCTCGTCCCCATGATTCCCCTGTGGTTTAACTTTGTCTGTTGCTTGTAGAAAAAGAACGTCGAGAAAATAAAGGGCTCGTTTGTCTTTGTGTCATCTATTTCATCTGGAAGTCGTAGTAGTCCTTAAGGGATGAATATTTGATATTTCTCCCTCTGTAAATCCATTAACGACGGCTGATCAGCAGTGAGGACCATCGTGTGCGGCTGAGTCGGATCGTCTCAACAATGAGTATGAGGCAGAACTCTTGGAATAGGTGATTGGAGCCTGCCTTTACTATGTCTCTCGGCGGACTCATCGGCACTGGAAGTGGGATCACGTAAGTCGTACAAGTAGACGGCTTTGGCACAGCTCCACCATCGCCCTCTGCCATGGAGATTGAAGTCTTAGGTGCGAGAGGGAATGCGTAGGTTTACTTACACGAAACTAATCATTATCGTTGCGCTGTCCTGCATGCTCGCTTTCGACCACTGTTGTCTAGACTAGATGTGACCGAAGTGGGTTGCGACGTCAGCTGGGGTTTTTTAAGGGACGCGTGTGTTACTGCGCGATAACATCTACGTGATGAACTCTAAGAAGCCGTAACATGCAGCTGAATCACCGTGAGCTCAAAGCTATACAATTTTAAGGTGGACAGTCTCACCTGTCGACGTGTGTGTATGAGCTGAAGGGTACAGCTGGCACTTGTACGGACGTTGATGAACTGGAAGGAGATCCAGGGTAATTCAACCCTCCCACCCAAAGTATAGGATTGACCTCACCCCAGTCGTGTTATTTCCAGTCTACCCGCACGAGGTATTAACCAATAAGAATAAGAATAAGAATACCCCGACGTCACCCAGGCGAAAAGGGAAGACTGGAAAATCAAAATGCTAAAGTTGACTGTGGTTTCAGGAGTCCTCATCACTGGTACAAATCAATTCCATACAGCTCTCAATCTTGTACACATTCTGTGAAATATGCGGGAGGGTTGAAAAATAACACTTACCTCTATTGTTAAGAGTTCTTCCTGAATGAGGTATTGATGAGCAAATTGAAGAAGGAAACTTGGAAGCAATTTACTGAGGGATGAGAGCTTTCCTGTTGACGTCCTCGAAATAAGAAGCAAAGAGAAGAGATGAAGCACCTAACTAATTTGACGATGTTCTAATATATGCCGCTTTAAGGCTCACTGAAATGTGCGCACAAAGATTGCCTTTGCAATAGCATGCAGGGTGCCCCAGATCTCATTCTTTTAACTTTGGATCAATCCTTCTGTAAGCAGCGCTGTTTACCCACATAACCAAAGTATATTATGGGGCAGAAATGTGCTTTCAAAACGACAAGGAAAATGTCTCAATTTGGATGCCTTTTATAAAATACCAGGCATCTATTCTGTTTCTAAAATGCCGAGCCTACCAACTAAGAGTGTGTTGACTTCATCCACCCGCATCACCTTTTGGATGGCTTGCATCGACTTGCAATTGTCACGGCTAATAGGGTGCACTTGCACCTCGCACCACACTATGCTTGTCCGCCCTCCCTCACCGCTCCCCCCACCCAACCTCGGTTTCTCTGCGCTGTCAGCATGGCAACGGTAGTGACGTTGGTAATTTTGTCGGGCAGGCATCAACTCATCACGCCGAATGATCACCATGTGCTTGGTGGACTGAGGCCTCGTCACAAGTTCATAAGAATGCCGATTTCGAAGTCATCTGGAATTGGCGCGCCAAATTTCAAGCACTACCAAGCTGAGGACAGATACGCCCATTTCACACCTTCTAACTTTGAATTATGCAAACCATTGCACTTGTCAAGGCCAAGTAAGGCCTTGAAGAGATATGAACACAAGCCCACATTGGATTGCATTTTAAATCATTGTTTTCTTTCTTCGTGCTCCTAAACCTACATAACTACTTCCTACTTGTATTTTATAAGTAAAATATTTTACAGTATTTTTGATGGCATTAATTTTCGCTGTTTTTAACTTTTATAATTTCGTAATTGGCCAAATTTATATCTTTATGAAGCAAGCAACGCCTAAATAGGAGCCCTTCACACCCTTTTGACCAAAGACGATCCGGGGAATTAGCCATTCCCGCATTTCGAAATTTGCAGCAAAAAATTAGGTACTTTTTTGGGGGTACTGTGAAGTTGGGATTGCATCAAAGTGTTTAAGGAGCAAACCAGTCAAAAATGTTAAGTCTCTCTTCCTTCCCCCTCTCTCCAACCTTAGTTCGATTAATGATAATCGATTGTTTGTGCACTACCTCTGCCGCCGCCCGGCGAAGGAAACGATTTTATGCTAATTAAGGCGTCGTATCGGTCATCGCCAGTGCGTGAATGACGAGATGTAGATATCCATCGTACTGAGGTCTACAACATGAAAGTCATTTCGGCATATGAGGAATGAGTGATTATCAAGGCTGTAGCAGGTCATACTAACAAAATGGTCAGGATCATTCCCGTCCTATTTTCCTTCTAATTGAATTGTGTGAAGCACATACTACTTAAATAGAAATTAACACCCAATGAGCGGAGTTGTGTTTGTAACCCCTTTTTCGTGGATATCTGACGATATCAGTGAGGCACATGGCATGCTTATGGGCACCCAAATTACCGTCGGTGCTTTAGGCTCTGACAGAAACCCGTAGTCCCCTAGGCTGTGACTACTTTTTGCAACTATCATTGGGAATGTAGGGCATGCCCTCCCTCTATCGGAGCCATACAGCCTTGCTCTGTTGAATGAAATTTACGCGAAATCATTCAGGGGAAAAAAATGACAGCAAAAACGGATCAGAAACAATGTCGGTGATAAGTTGTTTTAGTTTGTGCGTGCACTTTGTACAATAGGTGCTGAGATCTGCGCGAGGGTAGTGTATGTCATTGTCAAGATGAATCAGTTTTTGCCCAACCTCGAACTCCTCTCTAAGTGGAGAGACATTAAATAGGCTTTGTGAAGCACGTCTATCCGATGGCATGGATTCTAGTTGTCTTGCTCCACCATTAATATGTATCGCGTTTGAGCATCAAACACATCTGTCACACAGATGAAGATGCTAGACTTTTGCACACTTTCTCTGCCCCTTTGTCTGTCGCCTCTGGATGATAGACACTGAAGTTGGTGGTCAGTTTCCAAAAGGTGAAAAAAATGTCGGCTTGGAGAGGGCACTTTTCCTTTGTTAGCAGCCTCTCACTACCACCATCAAAAATACTCCATTTAGTTGCCTTAATTATTCTACTTTTTCCACTAAAATATGAAAATTTACCAATTGAGAGGCAATCCTGCTTCCTTTATTCAGATATGGCTTATGGTTTACGGTTTTTAAGGCAGAAAGCATTCTTCAAATGGTTGAAAATTTAACATGTGCTCCTTCATTCGAGATTCCCTGTTGCATACAGAAAAATGCCTATTATCCTAGCTTCAAAGGCCATCCTGTTTTCGATCCCCGCTGTTTGCAACTCCGCGCTTGGTAAACAAAGGTAGGTCAAGAATCTAGGCGGAGTCGGGTTGGAAAAGGCAGGAAGACAACACCTCCTTCTCATAAGCCAATCACTTTTGCACTCCTCCGCACACATGCTTATGCTTGCACATGCAAAGGTCACGTCTGGGTGGAAATTTACGACGTTCTTCTAGTTCAAGCCTTCTTGACGCGCGTTGACATGTGAAAGGCGTGGGTGTAGGTAAAATTTCCCACCCCGGTTGATAGCCTTATTCAGTAGCTTGAGCTCTTCATTGACAAGGTCCCGCTTGACTAGGTTTTCACCTCTCTTCCACCATCGTTTCACTCCTTTTATGCAGGGAGATTTCTGGAGTCGCAGACTCTGGAACTCCTTCCAAGGCACTTAGTTTGTCATCACATTAGTGGTAGTTTTAGAATTACCGCAAAATTCCACTTTCATTGATTACGACAAATAATAATACAACGACGCAAAGGCTGGGCCAAAAGAGGGTGCCAGAACTCTTAGTTCCAACTCCTATGTACCGTCTACCACTGGTTCCACTCCAATTGTGCCTGCGAAGGGCACGATTTTCCCTCTCCTTTTAGCTGTAGGATCTGGGTGAATTTGACGTTTCCCCTATTTAACACCAATCCGGCAACAGCTAATATGAAGTGGTTATTTGGGGTCCACTTTAACCTGAAGGACGGTGTAGTTGACTTACCAGTCCCGTAAAGGTAAACCATGTACACGGTAGAACAGGTATTCCAGTCGTAAATGCCATTTATGTAAACCAGATGGAGTGTGGTGGTGTTGATGTCACCGGATGCAATGGGGGTTGGAAGAACGTGCGAAAATGGCTGCATCATGCTGGCGACGCTGTCTCGGGAGTGTGCACTTGAAGTGAGCCACCTCCACCGCCCATAAACTGCTCTGGCAGTCCAATGCAACACAAATGCGAAGTGAGGAATATAATTGTAATGAGGATGTAAATGATGGTCCCCTCTTCCTCCTTCCATGACAACCTCTGGATTACTTTAATTTTATTTTAAATAAAGAATAAAAAAACTTGTTTATGTTGTGTAGAATGGAGATGGGGCGGAAGTGGGTCGCGACGTTAGAAGTTAGTGCGTTGGGCTGTAGGTGAGGCGTAGTTTGGGGGCATAACCTCCATCCGGAGTAACTTGAGACAATGCTAAAATAGCATTCTGTAAGATGGCTGGATGTGCATTCTGTGCTCTGTGAGAGGTGCATTGCCAACGCTTGATGCCGCTTCACCCTCAACGACCTTTCAGGTGAGTCTACAAGCGCCCATTTATTGCGATTGTGAAAGCACTTGTGTTGAGGTGCATGACCGCGCCTCTCAAAAGCCATCAAATTGTTGCTGAAGCAGGGAGCCCAAGGAACCCACTTGCACCTCTGATGACTCGCCTTCTTGATCATCCCGCATTTCCCATTCCCATCCCACTTTGCCCCACTGATGACCTCAGTATGTGTGAAAGAGACACACAAATTTGAGAAATCTGCCACTCCACCAAGTCATGAGTCTGTAACTTTAAGAGTGAAACAGTCTGCTTTCTTGCCACCCACTTAAGCGGTACAGTTGACCTCATTGTGCTTGCTTGGTAGGCGGAGAAGGCAGGTTGGAGCAATCTTGAGGTGTGCGCCTGTATGTGTTTACTTTTTTCATTCTTTGAGTGCTCTCAGATGTGTGTGAGTGAGTGTGCTGCCTTTCTCCAGGGTGATTGAAGTTGAACATCCTTCAATCTTCAATTTTACTTAAGCAGTGGTCGCTAGAAGGCGAAGAAGGATATGCACAGTGACCGGATGGTGGTCTCGAACGCGGTCTAGACCAGTTAAATGCATTGCTTTGTAGTTACTTTCTCTGTACACACCTCTGTAACGTTTCCAGTCCAGTGGATAGAGGATTCAACTGGCAGCAAAGGTGATAATAGATGTATCGTATGTCTATGACTTGATTTCCACACAACTACTTCGGAGATGACGTCTGTTTGCTCAGCTAAATGTAAAATGGTAGCTGACCTCAATCACATTCCTTTGGTGAAACAGCCTTGGAACTTTTATGCTTCCACAGTGCATAGCCAGCAAAAGCAATGGGAGATCCAAACCCCCACAAATCTACAAATTCTACGATCCTTCTCTCCGAACGCGTTGAAGCATTCTCAAAATTCGTTTTAGTCTCATCCAAAATAAAGGCTCAAGTGAACAAATTTAAGCATTGCTTCTCATCAGGACAATGTGCATCCTCTCTCGCGGCTCTTTCCCGTTTTGTTGACAAACTCATCTCAGTTAAACATGAGCAATTTGTGGTCAGTGTCTGTCATAGCATATCACGTTTGCCCTCTTCCAAAATCCCCAAATTGATGATGGAATGATGACTGCCTTCCACCCTGTCACCAAACGCCTCCTTAATCGTCAAAACTGTTAATTAGAGGGGTTTGTAGTGACCAATCACGTTAAGAGTAAATGTCGACTACCTTCCTTCGAAGTAAAGTACGACGCTTTAAGCACTGATATCGTTTCCACTCCACACCCCGCCCCTTTCTCTCATGCCTTCACTTAGATCTCATCCATCTCTCCTGATCTTTTAACTTCTTCACCCCAACAGAGCTATGAATGCTGCAGAGCACTAAAATCGTCTGTCTTCTATCCTTGTCTCGATAATCCACTCATAGTTAGGCCTGGATTTGCACAGACGAAATCCACTTAGGTAAAAAGGACGCACCCTCGTCTGGTCCACCCATTGCTTCTACCCACGCCTAATAACTGTGTTGGACAAGCTATAAAACGTGCTTTACTCCGCCATGATTGAAGCGGTTTTGCATTTTCTGCACGTTACATTCAATTAGGAAAGGCAGAAGATCTGGAGGTGCACATAATTTCCTTGCATTTAATTTGGACTTACCTTAATGTGATATTCTTGCAAAAGTTTAACGCATTACTACGATTTTACGGCCTACTACGAGGACCTCCTCAACCTTCACCTTTTCGATTTGCCTCTGTTGTTTCCCTTAACCTTTGGTGTCATCATCGCCAAAATGAATACTTTCTGTCGATGTGATGATTTTCGCCAAACCACTGCACAGTTTACTAACACCTAAGTCGTAGTATCTGAAGTCTAACCTGATTTACCTGCCATAGAATTTTCAATCTCTAGTTGTTCAAAGTGTCCTCAAAGCAACACCTATCTAGTTCCTACAAGCCTCCACCTGTTACAGATTAAATGCAATGGCTTTAACTTTTAAAACTTTAAACTGTTTCTTTTTAACTTGCATAAGCATAAATGGTGATAAATGCCTTGCAAGTCAATCCGTTATTAGTCGGCAATTTTGACCTTCAACTCGTAATGCTATTGGTCATTTGTCAGTATTTTGATAGCCCTCCCAACTCGTGCACAAGGCGCTATTTCTTATCCATCTTATCTGACGGAAAGGACGAGAAGAGTATTAACGACTACGAGAAAGCCTGTATGTGTGTGTTTGTGTGCATGTGTGTGGCGGAGGAGGAGACAAGTGTAGGTAGCAGGTTGCAACCAGTTGTGTAGCCAGTCATTAATCTTCGCCTCGGCTTTTGAAGTTGCCGCCGCGTCTTTTTTAGCATAGGGTCTTTCACACCTCAGGAATCAGGGTTCTTTCGCTCTTTCAATCAGCGTTTGTCTGGCGAAAGTGAAGCAGAGATGCGCTTTTCCACCCTTTTTTTCCACTCTTTTTAAACTCCCAGTTTAAAAGTACGATCTTCTAATAGTGCACTTTTATGTATTGTTGGTTAAAAGTGCAGCGGGACGATCTGTTAAGCTAGGGCAATTACTTGTCTGTTGTTTACTTTAAAAGGCAAAACATCACATGGCGATGATTATCACCTTTGAAGGACGGAGAATTGTCCCATTTTGTTGGTCCTTTATTGGACGCCGATTATTGGCACTACCCTTACTAATTCATCATTCTGTTAGTGAGCCAGCAATTTCATTGAAAATCGATAAACTATGCAGTAGACTGTCATCAGTAGAGCTTTTTGATTGGACGTAAGAAGCAATCAATGCTCACCTTATTCACTGCAGTGGCTCTCGTATCCAGTGCCTATTGGTCATTATGAACCAATGAAATAGCTAATTACGGAGATTTTAAATAGCTGACTCATCAAGCCCGTTGAAAGTAGGAGAGTCAGTGCACATTTTAGAGTTTTTTTTTGTTTTGATGGATTAAATTGCAAATCGTGGTACGGGAAAGACGTTGTTTTCTGTGAACTACGAAGATGATAAAGCCGATGGTGGTAATAACATACCCACGCAAGTACAAAGTCGCTCTCACCCTTAAGGCAGTGCGTGTGACTCCCAATGGTAAGCTTCAGTCTCACGATATGCAGTGCATCGCTGTGGCAGTTTGAAACTGACAGGTAAATTGTAATGGATGGCTACACTAATAGTCTCCTCTGAATGCTTCAATCAAATGTCAGTAGGCCTTCAAATAGAGTCCTCATTAAGACAGCGGTAAACTTTTGCCAATGCAGATTTCATGATCAAGAATTGGCTTTATTCATAAGTAATGTCAATTTCATGCTTAGCGATGTCGCCAGTCATCCAGTTCGTACGAGTTGCAAGCACTTTTGAGTGTGGAAACAGGAATGCTTGGACATCGTAGTCATGATTCGCATCCCTTTTGATGTTTCCCGCACCTTTACCACTTCTATCGGAAATCATAGTAATCAAAGTTCTAAAAACGCAGCACTTTGAATAGACTAGTTGTTGTAAAGTACTTTGTTGTTTTGTGTTGTATTGTCAGGTATGTGTAGTTGCCTACCTAAAAGTGGTTCTCGTGATCTTAAGTAGGTTTCCTGATTTATTGCCATATGCCGCTATGAAGTTGCGGATGTGCGTGTGCCTGCGTGTGTGCAACGCATCCCAGTCGGCAAGACCCTCCAGTCTGCTTTGGTTTGTGATGGCGACTTCCTTCAGACAAGGCGCAGGTTGCATCACTGCTACGACATCCGTTTTCTTTTTTTTTTTGAACATTTTAATCACTGAAAGGCGTTCACTTTAGAATGTTGCCAATGTTTTGTTTAATCAATTGAGAAAATAATCTCTTCTTTTTGGTGACTTGTTTCAACAGAATTAGGCCAAAGTTCTAAACGAATGTCCCTTAGACACAATGGCATGCATCTCTTAAAGTGGATTGCCAAAAGTTGTGCTTTGTGTCCATGTTTCAGAAGTTTCTCTACCCATGTTAGCCTTAAGTGACATCTCAGCACTTTTTCTTTCACCTTAAGTTTTAAGTTGCCATCCTTTTTAATGAATGATGTCAACATTGATGCTGTACATGGATTGCCGTCATCCAGATCTCCACTTTCATTGCTCACAAAGGTGAGTTCAGTCCAACGGATTCGGGAACAAACGATTTTGTCACCTTTCTTTACAGAATCGGCTTTGCCATTTTTTGTGTTTGGTTAGGTGCTTGAATAGAAAAAAAATAGGAGCCTAACAGGTGTCTGCCAACTTTTTTTAGTATCATTTGCACTCTACGCGAGCCATTCTCAGTGATCCTTAGATCGGACCAGCAACTTCAAAGGGTAAGTTGGAGGTTTTTCTTCTCCCTACCCAAAAATAGCATGCGCTTACAAACTTTATAAGCTTCTATCTTTGCTGTGTTCGGCGAATTTTTTTTTTTAGAAAAAGGAGAAGTCGTGATGTTGGAGTGGATACGTCGAGTTGTAGTCATGCTTTAGGAACTTGCATACCTCAAATGCCTTTCGATGAGTCTGATTTGTCTGAAGCTGAAAAGAGTTTTATTTAAGTTGTGCCGACTACCAACAGGAATCGTATCAACCCTCATTGCTAGCTCCTAAGCTCACTTGTAAGGTCTTATGGGCAGGTCGGTTCGATGATAGAGGAAGACGGGGAGACCACCGACCCCACCAAAGAGGTGACCAGTCAAACCTACACGGCATTGGCGGGAGTGTCATTCTCAATGCTACGGCATAGAAACACAAAATGGAGCTCTTAATAGAGTTGGCAGTTCACAGACAGCAGTAATATTTAGAATTGCCACCGTTGTGTGTACAAAGACTCCATGCAATTATTCGAACGACAATCGATTCCCCCTATATTTTCCTCTTCTTCTGCAAGAGGAACCAGTTATGTATACTCACATTTTTTGATAGTAAAGTGACCATCATCTACCAATTGCTGTCTTGAATAACTCTTCAGCGGTTCATGCATACAGAAGAAGAGGAGAGTCGACAACCTTCTCCAAAATTGGCAATCACATTTGGCTTTACGGTTTCAAAAAATCGCACGATTGCTTAAGCAGATGTCGTCTCATTTTCGATCATTTAATGCTCGAAGTGTCGAGAGGTTGGAGTCAACTGTCCACAAAGTTGAGGAGAATTATGGACTGGATAATTAGGTGGGTGCCGCAGTCTCACCAACGTGAACGCGCGCAGGTATGCGTGGAAGGCGGGAGGCGGTGAAGGCAACGAGAGGCGGTAGGCGGAGGGTGGCAAAAAGGAGGGAGAGCAATTTAAAAATCGATAGCCCGCTTGTCTGTTGGCTGTTCTCGTCCAGTCTCCTGCCTTACCCGCCTGCCCCGCCTGCCTGCCTGACTGCTTGCCTGACTGCTGACGTCAAGACGCTGCCCATCCCGGCACATACACACAAGCACAATTGAATTGAGGGTGAGAGAAAGAGAGGTAAAGGCAGACCAGTAGTCTTGCGTGTAAAACAGGGGAGTGGACTACGTCAGTAACTTCGTCTTTGTACCCAAAATTTACCGTCTACCTCAGTCTTCATGTTTACCAGGTTATCTGAGTTGGCGTGCGAAGATTTTAATGACTCACTTGTTTACGAAAGAGTCGCAAAGGATTGGCAGGACACAAGTACAAATAGAAAAGACCAGTTAGCATAAAAGATGTGAAAGAACTATCTTTAACCCAAAGCAGTGCAATAGCAATTGCACTTACAGTTATTGACAAGTTCTCTGCCCCCAATGTCGTAGGCTTTGTAAATTTTATGACAAAATAATGTTCACTTACCAATGAACCTCTTTGTACTGTTATAGTACTTTAAATATTACACGATTGTATTGAAGTGGTCAAAGTTAACGGTGCACAAAAAAGATGCTTTGCGGATTATGTTGGGACGTGTTGAAAGTACCTGTGGCCGCTTGTCACGCACGTGCCACTGTTTACGTGCGCGCCTAAGGCTGGATGCTTCAGCCTATCCACACGAAAATCGTCTTCTCGCCCTCCCAATTTCACTCACACTCTGCGCTCCCTTTTTGTCCCACCTTGAATTTAGCCCTTTGCTATCCCATCGTTTTGTTGAATTGACCTAATGGATGTGATTCCATCCGAAAGACTTTAATTTTGGTTGAAAGAAGCCTCTTCTGTATAGCTGACGTTTGATGAATGGAGAAAGCCTGTTACAAGTGGGAGAGACAAAACAACGATTTGACAATAATGGAGGCTGGAGAATGATATTTGAATGAGGACGCACTCCCCTTAGTCATCATAAGACAAGAACATGAGGTAGTTTCGTGTCAAAAGCGGTTAACGCGTGGGGAGTACACCGATAACTGGTTTGTGCCTGCATCAAGCAAGAGAGGCAAAAGTTGAAGTGCACTTGTGGGTGCCACTCGCACGTCGCGCTTATTGTAAGATGAACAATTGCTTTTAAGGTACCTACAGTTGTCTTCCTGTTAGCATCGAGTTTTGCAAATAACAAGATGACTACTGATTAACTGGTTGAGGGATTGACTGTTCTGGGATGCGAAACGGAATTTTTGATACAGAGTGGCAGAAACCATTGCATCATCGTAGATGGTCAAACTGTTGAGCGTCCCTTTTGAGGACGAAGTCGCACAGTTCGTCATTTCCAAAACCCTACCTACTTTGTGTGTGACTGGAGGTGGCCACCTAAGTGAGGGCTGAGTTTCAAACATTTCGCAAAACTCGACGCAACTTAAGAGGGGTAGGAAGATCTTTTCCTTCTTCTTCCTCCTCCTTCTTTACAATACGGATGGTATTTTCCCCGTATGCAATCCAAATAGTGCTAAGCCACACGCAACGTACATACCACATGCTAGGAAGGACTTTATTCATCTAATTACCCATGATTTTATACAACTTTCAGCAAAATTACGATTTAGGCGTATAAAGACGGAAAACAGGCAATCGATGGATAATAATGGGAGACAGAATAAAGTTGGCCTTTTTTACGCTTTCAACAGTGCCAATTAGACCTTAAAGTTCACGGATTTGGCACGCTGTTAAACACTACCCATATCATACTATTTGCCTATCTCCACACATCCGTCCATCCCTCCTTCCATCACCACTAGAATGCGTGTGTGTGTGTGTGTGTGTCAGTCCCTGGCATGAAGATTATTAGCATCATCAAACCTCCGCTTTATTGCCATTTAATAACTCCCGACTTGTAGGTTGCGCTATCTCCATCGTGGCTATAAATACATCGGAGTATGCACTCGCAAAGAACCGTCCAATAATACCAAATCAGTGAAGGTTAGCAACTGGCAGCTTCTTCGATTGAAGAGGCTGGGATTACGCATTTCCTAAGGATTGCTAGCATGTTATTACCAGGCTGTCAAGTTCACTTACGGTAAAGTGTTATAGGCTCTGGACGACATGGCACATTTGAGCCACTAAATTACCCGCTCTTTGCCTTACTTTTATCCAGTCACTACTCAAGTCTCCAGTTTATCTACCCATCTACAGTATTACTCGTCCCTTGTTACAACGCATGCGGTGATGTGGTGGAGAGTAAAGTGTCTTCTCATCAGTAAGATCAGGTTTGCGATGCGGTTTATGTTGTATTCATGTTGGGTGGTGCTGTAGTGCAGTGCCAAGAGGAGGAGGAAGTCTTCCCATCGAATCGATCGTTCCCCGGTGGACCTAAATGGAAAAACAAGGAGTTAAGGAAAAAGGGATGCACGAGGAGGCAGTCAAACAAGGAAAAAAAACTCAAGTACTAACGTGAGGTCGTCAATGTAAAATTTTAGGCAAATACCTGCACCCTTTGCGCGTTCAGTGCCATCGACAACAGCATTGCTTCTCAGGATATTAGGTATCAAGACAACAAACTGTACTTTAGATACAAAAGTGGTGGTTGATTGATTGGGCCAAACTGGAGACAGGTGCACTACTCCACCTCGGGGGTTAAAACTTCATCTATCGTCACAAACCAAACAAGTAGGTAACCAGCTTTATATTATGATTCGACCACTACCTCAGGTATTTGTCTCTGATGGCGGTATCACTACTTCCATTCCAATTTTCACATTCTCCATCCATTCTCCACCACCACCACCACCACAGCATCTGCCCCCAACACTAATTACTTTGAGCCTCCCAACCTCCCCCAACCCACTACTTCGCCATCCAACCACTGCCCCTAACTCCACTTACTGCAACTTTTACTTGCCTTTCACGAATGACAACATGTTGCACTTCCTCCAAACTCCCACCTGACAACATTCATACCTCAACACTCTCCTTCCAACCACCACACACGGTTGCACTTCTGTCCACC